>PVKH010011677.1:0-17646 GCA_004027955.1 Chaetophractus vellerosus
ACCACATCGACAATGCAATAGCAAAAAGAGAGATTTATTACTAGCTTAAGCTATGGTCCAGGGCTCCTGATCATGGGCAATGCCATGGACCCCGACCCAAGGCAGTTACAGGATTTATAAGCATCATCAGGGGTATGGGAAGTGCCCATGAGGTCACATCTGATAAGAGAAGCCCAAGTGGGGGGCACACCTGGTGCCTAGGGAAGAAGTTTCTAGTGGCCTAAGGGCAGGGTGGAAGGTAGCAGAGTTATCAGGAGTCTTACATTCCAGAGGGGGGAAGGCCCTAGGGGTTAACTAAAATCTAACACTACAAAATTTTAATGTCAGACCGAAAAAACCACACATTATACTAAATGAGGGAGAACAGACACAGAGTACTACATATTGTATGATTCCATTTATATGAAATATGAATATGTATCAGTTTGTAAAGATGAAATAAGATTAGTGTTTATGTTGATCTGAGGAAGGAATGCTAAGGGGGTGTGAATCTTTCTTTTTGGAGAATAAAATTGTTTTAAAAGTTTTGAGATGATGAATGGACAACATTGTGATTACACCAAAAGCCATTGATTATACACTTTGGATTGAATAGCCAGAAACACCAACTATGTGCTGTGGGGGAAGCTTACAGAGATTGAGAGGTGAGGAAGTTTCCTGTTTGTTTGTCTGTTTCTTGCTTATTATTATTATTATTGAAATAATGACAATGCTCTAATAATGATTGAAGTGATGAATGCACAACTATGTGATTATACCAAATACCATTAACTGTACACTTTGGATGAATTGTATGCTTTATTAATATGTATCAATAAAAATAGATTTGTTTAAAAAAATCAAACTTTTAAAAAGATCACATCCTTCTGTATTTCTAATTCGTACTTCTATTTCTAAAAGCTTTTCTACTGCTGAGTTCTTTCCTGCTAATACATTTTTCCAACAAATTATAAACCATGCTCTAATTGTATTTATCATGAAAAGATATTTAGTTATATAGTTAAAATTTAATCAGATAGATGTATTTTCTATTCAAACACATGTGCCAATTGACTACTTCTTATATGTAAAATAAATAAATTCAGAAAAAAGGTATAAAATGTTCCATTTTATGAAAAACATTTCATCTTGCTGGATAAAAATAATATGTTGAATGGCTTACTCTTTTTACTTATAAAATAATTGTTTGCTTTTTGCTAAAGTCATACAGAATTAATTGCATTATTTTACTGTTTTAGTCTCATATACTGACAGCCTTCTTTTCTCTAAACCTCCCTGAATTACCTGCTAGCTATTTTGTTCACCCAAGAACGCATTGCATATTTCTTGATTCATTAATCTGGAACAAAACACATTATTTCTGAACATTCTCTTTCATGTGTGTTTTCCTTGCTTCTCCAGTGTGGGTTTAAAAAACATCCTCTTACCAACTGGCCAGCTCCAGGTAGCATATGACTTCTATGAGTACAGGTAATTTGTGTGTTTGCCCAGAGAAGTGGACAGGCAGCCAAACCTCACAACCCAAATTAGTCCTCAATTCAGCGGTTGATGTCATTTCACAAGGACTAGAATGAAAAATGAGACACTGGACATGTTAACTCTGAGGAAAATTATCACTTCACCTTGTACAGGGCATCTGTATGGGATGAAATCAGTGAAGATAAATCATCTTGCCCAATGACAGAACTGCCTGTCATCAAGGGGAAAGATGTCCCACGACGAGAAGGAAGGCATTGTCTGAGTTTTCCTTAGGTTAAGACCAGATAGATTTTATGCATCAAAATAAATATAGAAATTTGAAAATGGAGATAATGTATGCAGAACACACTTCCCAAGTCGATTTTTCCAAGTGGCATTTTAAGTAAGTGTATAGAACTACATATAGAAATACAAACACATTTGTGAACCATGCATGTCCTTGAAAAGGTTGCTGAGAAAAGAGAACATTTACTGAGTGCCTGCAGTGATCAATATAAATAAATGCACAAGTCCAAATAAGAGTCAAGGTATGTTTTGTCCCCAAAATTTTCTTTCAGAAAATAAGAAATCAGCTTAAATTTAAGTCCTGTACAAGGTCTGCTATAACAAAACATCTCACATAATTTATTTTAAAAGCCAACATATTTTGGGGGAAGGCACACTAGCCAGAAATTCATGAATCTGAGACAAATTTCAGATACAAATTTTAGACCACTTGGAATTACTAACAATAGAGACAAAGATATTTCACAGCTATGCCTTAAGAATTGAGGGTTTTGATTTCTGTTTTAAAAGAGTATTTATAAAAAAGGAATAGAGGAGTAATATGCTTTAAAGTCAGGAACCGAGAGTCCTCCAACTTCGTTCTTCTTTTTTAAGATCTTTTTGGTTATTCGGGGCCCTTTACCCTTCCAAATAAATTTGATTATTGTCTTTTCAATTTCTGCAAAAAAGGCTATGGAGATTTATGTTGGAATTGCATTGAATCTGTAAATCAGTTTGGGTAGAATTGACATCTTAGTGATATTTAGTCTTCCAATTTTCAACACGAAATGTCTTTCCATTTATTTAAGTCTTCTTTGGTTTCTTTTGGCAAAGCTTTGTAGTTTTCTGAATTCAAGTCCTTTATGCCCACGGTTAAGTTTTTTCTTAAATATTTGATTGTTTTAGTTGCTATTGTAAATTGATTTTTTTTCTGATTTCCTCCTCAGATTGCACATCAGTAGTGTATAGAAACACTATTGATTTTTGCATATTAACCTTGTATCCTGTCACTCTGCTGAACTTGTCTATTAATTCTGGTAGCTCTGTTGTGAATTTTTCAGTATTTTCTAGATATAGGATCATGTCATCAGAGAATAGTGAAAGTTTTACTTCTTCCTTTCCTATTTGAGTATATTTTATTTCTTTGTCTAGCTTAATTGCTCTAGCTAGAACTTCTCAGATAATATTGATTAATAATGGTGACAGTGGGCATCTTTGTCTTGTTCCTGATCTCAGCAGGAAAGCTTTCAGTCTTTCACCATTGAGTACAAAGCTAGCTATAGGTTGTTCATGTATGCACTTTACCATATTGAGAAAGCATCCTTCTATTCCTATCTTTTGGGGTGTTTTTATCAAGAAAAGGTGCTGTGTTTTGTCAAATGTCTTTTCCTCATCAATCAAGAGAATCATGTGATTTTTATTCTTCAATTTATCACTGTGATTTATTACATGAGTTGATTTTCTTATGCTGAACCACCCTTGCATGCCTGGGATAAAACCCACTTGATCATAGTGTATAATTCTTTTAATGTGCTTTTGGATTCAGTTTGCAAGTATTTGGTTGAGGATTTTTGCATCAATATTCATTAGAGATATTGGTCTGTAATTTCCTTTTTTTGTAGTCTCTATCTGGTTTTGGTATTGGGGTGATGTTGGATTCATAGAATGAGTTTGGTAGCATTCTTTCTTGTTCAATTTTTTGGAAGAGCTTGAGCTAGATCGGTATTAATCTTTTTTTAAAAATTTATTTACTATACATCCCCCCCCCCTTTTTTGCTTGTTCTTGCTGTGTTCATTTTTCTCTGCATTCCTCTGTGTCTGCTTGTCTCCCCCTGCTGGGGTTACCTGCCGAGTCAGCTCACCAGTGTGGTGGCCTGCCTGCTCACAGGGGCTTGCCTTCTAGCCCACCCATGGTGGTTTGCCTTTGCGCGTGGCAGCGTGCCCCGCCCGCATTGGCTTGCCTTCTCGAGGCAGTCTGCCTGCCCCAGGAGGCCTGGGAACTGAACCCGGGACCTCCCATGTGGTAAACTGGTGTCCTACCAACTGGGCTATACAGCCGGTCCCAGTTAATCTTTGAATGATTGGCAGAATTCATCTGTAAAACAATCTGGTCTTGGACTTTTCATCTTTGGGAGATTTTTTTTTTAAGATTTATTTTTATCTATTATACATCCCCCCCTTCTGCTTGCTCTTACTGTGCTCATTTTTCTTTGCCTTCCTCTGTGTCTGCTTGTCTCCCCCCACTGGGGCGATCCACCGAATCAGCTCATCAGCATGGTGGCCCACCTGCTCGTGGGGGCTCACCCTTGCTCACGGGGGCTTGCCTTTGCCTGTGGGGGCTTGCTTTTTGCCCACGGGGGCTTGCCTTTGCCTGTGGCGGCATGCCCCACTCATGTTGGCTTGCCTTCTCAAGGTGGTCTGTCCATTCGAGGAGGCCCCGGGGACCGAACCTGGGGCCTCCCATGTGGTAAACTGGCTCCCTACCAACTGGGCTACAGCCGGCCCCTTTGGGAGATTTTTGATGACTGTTTCAATCTCTTCACTTGTGATTGATTTGTTAAAATTTTCCATTTCTTCAAGTCAGTGTAGGTGGTTTGTGTTCTTCCAGGAATTTGTCCATCTCATGTACATTTTCTAGTTTTGTTTTTTTTTTGGCATATAGTTGTTCATAGTATCTTCTTATGATCTCTCTTATTTCTGTGGGTCAGTGGTCCTGTCTCCCTTCTCAGTTCTGATTTTATTTATTTCCATCTTCTCTCTTTTTTTTCTTTTTCAGTCTAGCTAAGTGTTTTAGATTTTGTTGATCTTCTCAAAGAGTCAACTTTTGGTTTTGTTGATGCTATGTTTATATTGTTCTCATTGTCATTTATTTATGCTCTGATCTTTACTGTTCTTTCCTTCAGCTTGGGATTCATTTTCTGTTCTTTTTCTAGTTCTTCCAGGTGTGCAGTTAGATCATCAATTTTAGCTTTTCCTCCTTTTTTAATGGAAGAAATGAGGGCTAAAAATTTCTATCTCAGCACTGCCTTTGTGGTGTCCCAGAAGTTTTGATACATTGTGTTCTCATTTTCATTCATCTCAAGATATTTGCTGGGGGCCCGGCTCGATAGCCCAGTGGATAGGGCGCCGGCATACCACATGGGAGGCCCTGGGTTCGGTTCCCGGGGACCTCTCCTAGCAGGCAGACCGCCTTGAGAATGGCAAGCCGCCATGGGCGGGCAAGAGCCGCCGTGGGCAGGGCAAAAAGCTGCCACGGACAGGGCAAAAGCCGCCACGGGCAGGGCATGTTGCCCGTGAATGGAGCGCAGCCAGCCACCCGCGAACTGAAAGCCGGCCGTGAATGGAAGCAGAAGCCACCCACAAGCGGGGAAAGCCGCTCCTGCGCAGTGACCAGTCTCGGCGCGTCACCGCAGCGGGGGGGGAGGGGAGATATGTAATAAAATAAATAAATCTTAAAAAAAAAAAAAAGATATTTGCTGAATTATCTTTCAATCACCTTTTTGATTAGCTACAGTGGTAAAGAACTGCATGGTACTGTCATAAGGACAGACAGACTGAAAAATGGAGCTGAATCAAGAACTCAGAAATTGACCCTCAATCTACAGTCAAGTGATTTTTTTGCTAAGGCCACCCAGCTGGGCCAGAACAGTCTATTGTACAAATGGTGCTGGGAGAACTGGATAGTCACATCCAAAAGAAAGGAAGAAGACCCCTATCTCACACCTTATACAAAAATTAATTCAAAATGGATGCAGGACTTAAATATAACAAAACCATAAAACTCCTAGAAGAAAATGCAGGAAACCATCTTCAGGATCTTGTGGTAGGTGATAGTTTCTTAAACCTTAAACCCAAAACCACAAGCAACAAAAGAAAAAAACAGATAAATGGGACCTCCTCAAAATTCAGCACTTTTGCACCTCAAAGGACATTGTCAAAAGGGTAAAAAGGCATCTGAATGAATGGGAGAAAATATTTGGCAATCACATATTTGATAAGGGTTTAATATCCATGGTATAAAAGGAGATCATACAACTCAACAATAAAAAGACAATGTACCCAATTAAAAAATGGGCAAAAGTTTGAAAAGACAACTGCCCAAAGAAGAAATAGAAGTGTCGAAGAAATACATGAAAATTTGTTCATCACTAGTGATTAGGGAAATGCAAATCAAAACTACAATGAGATATTATTTCATACCTATTAGACTGGCTGCTATTAAAAAGTTAAAAAACTGTAAATATTGGAGAGGAAGTAGAGAGATACGATTGCTTATTCACTTTTGGTGGGATTGCAGAAAGGTACAGCCACTGTGGAGGATGTCTTGGATGTTCCTAAGGAATTTGAATATAGACTAGCCATGGGATCCAGCAATGCCATTGATAGGTATATACCCAGAAGAACTGAGAGTAGTGACACGAATAAATATCTGCACACTGATGTTCATAGCAGCATTATTCATGATAGCTGAAAGTTGGAAACACCCCAGTTGCCCATCAACTGATGAATGGATAAACAAATTGTAGAGTATACACATGATGGAATATTATGCAACAGTAAGAAGAAATAAAGTAGTGAAATGTATGACATCATAGATGAACCTGTTGCATGAAGCAAGCCAGACACAAAAGGACAAATACTGTATGATTGCTCTATTATGAACTAACTGTATTATGTGAAATAAAAATATATTATGTGAAACATAAATTTGGGGAGAAATGCATACATAAGACCATTTTTCTTTGAAGGTGAACAAAAGTAAGTTAATACTACAAAGTATTAATATCAGTCCAAAAAATTATACTAAATAAAGGAGACCAGACACAGAGTTCTACATATTATATGATTCCATTCATATGAAATGTAAATATAAATCAATTTGTAGAGACAAAATGAGATTAGTGTTTATGTTGATTTGAGGAAGGAATGTTAAGGAGAGTGGTGTCTTTCTTTTGGGAGAATGAAATTCTTTTAAAATTTTTGAGATGATGAATGTACAACATTGTGATTATACCAAAAACCATTGATTATACACTTTAGATCAAATAGCCAGAAACACTAGCTATGTACAGTGGAGAAAGCATACAGAGATTGAGAGGTGAGGAATTTTCTGTTTGTTTGCTTGTCTATTTTTTGTTTATTATTATTTTTGAAATAATGAAAATGCTCTAATAATGATTGAAGTGATGAATGCACAGCTATGTGATTATATCCAATATTCCTGATTGTACTCTTTGGATTAATTGTATGCTTTATTAATATGCATCAACAATATTGATTTATTTAAAAGAAAGTAATAGAGAAAGTGTTAAACAATGGAGATTTTAATATATGACTTCAAAAGAAATAGGAAAGTAATCAGCAAAAAATGCTCCATGAATGGGTCTTTGTGTCATGGAATAAAACAAATAGTGGCAGTATTCTAAATATAATTTTCAAACACTCTCCTTCAAATTTTTCAAAAGATGTCAATACAAGCCCTAAAAATGACTACATAACTCTAAACGTATTAAGTTGCAAACTGCTAAATAATTCAAAAAGTAGCTCTGATTTTATAAAATTAAGGTCATGCTGTGAAGAATCTAAAAGAAACCTACTCTAGTTTGGCCAGTTTATATTTATATAAATGATATTTTATTGAAATATAGAAAAATTAATGGTCTTAAATTTGGGTTTACTTAAAATACATTATGAAAATAAAATTTTAAATATAAATTAATGCTCATGTATAAAACTACATATTTCACTAAAAAAAATAAATCATAATTAATTTTGGATAATACACTTATAATTAAAAATAAAATTATTCACAATAATCGTTTGGGCCTACCCTTTTGCTGAGGATTGAATCAGGTACCCCTCAAAGGACATGTTCATGTTTTAATCCTCTTTCTTGTGGATGTGAACCCATTTGTAAATAGTGTCTTTGAATATGCTAAAGGTGAGTCAGGATGTGGACTCATTTGTGAAGAGTATCTTTAAACCTTTTAGATAAGGCCAAATTGAATCAAGATGGTCCTTATTTCATATTACTAGAGTCCTTATAAGCAGAGGAAATTGAATTTGGAAGTAGAAGCCAGAAGTCAGCAGAAATGAGAAAAGCAGACACAAGGAGGGGCAAATCACACTGCGATGGAGACAAAGATACAAACAAGGGAGCCCTAAGATTTCAGCAAGCCAGCACCAGAATGCGACAGACTTGAGGAGAAAGCACGGCCAGACAAGACCTTGAGTTTGGACTTCTAGTTTCCACAACTATGGGACAATAATTTCTTGTTTCTTAAGCCATGTAGTATGTGATATTTGTCAGAGCAGCCCAAGCAAACTAAGCCCATTTTTGGTACCAGAAAATGGGGCCCTGATATTACAAATACCTAAAAATGTGGAAATGGCTGTGGAAATGGCTAACGGTTAGATGCTGGAATAATTTTGATGCATTTTGATTTAAAAAGCCTAGATTGCTATGAAGAGAGCTGTAGAAAATATTTCTACTGTCTTAGAGAATATGCATAGTCATGAACAGAATATTGGTAGAAGTATGGACATTAAGGTGCTTCTGGTGAGGTCTTAGAAGGAATGATGAATGTGCTATTGGAAACTAGAGAGAAGTCAACCCTTGTTATAAAGTGGCAGGGAACATGGCTGAATTAGGTCCTAGTGTTGGATTAAAAGTGGGACTTGTAAGGAATGAAATTGGATATTTAGCTGAAGAGATTTCTAAGCATTACGTGGAAGGCGCAGCCTCAATTCTCCTTGTTGCTTATAGTAAAATGTGAAATGAAATAGATTAATTGAGAACTGAACTGTTAATCGTGAATGAACCAGCAATTCATAATTTGGAAAATTCTCAGCCTATCTAGATAGTGTGCCCTGAGACTAAGATCGGAAGTGGTTCTAATAGGGCCCACCCTAAGTTTCTGGAAGTTGAGACCCCAGAGAATGGGGCTGCATGCGAGGGTGTGGCTGAACAAGTTATCAATCAACCAACTCAGTGTAAATTAGGAATACAAATGTAGTTATCCACAAAGGATCTCTGGAAAATCTTTTTCTCTGTTGGATTGAAACTTTTATTGTACAAAAGGCTGACTAGGCTTTTGAGAATTTTGTATAAATAGACCCACTGCCAGCCTAGACTCAAAGCAACATAGATTGGACAAAATGGAGTAAAAATTGACAACTAGGGCAGAATGAATGAAGCAGAAGTCTAGGTTAAAAGAT
Organism: Chaetophractus vellerosus; assembly: GCA_004027955.1. Lineage (NCBI taxonomy): Eukaryota > Metazoa > Chordata > Mammalia > Cingulata > Chlamyphoridae > Chaetophractus > Chaetophractus vellerosus. The sequence goes on from PVKH010011677.1 coordinate 8,962, forward strand.
TTCCTCAAGACAAGCAGGTCTTCCAACCCATTCTTTGGGTAGGGCAGATCTTCTCCACCTAGTCATTTGGGAAGGGCAGGCCCACTAAGACACTCTCCAAAGAAAGTTAAGCATTTGATAAGTCTTTCGTAATTTTCTACAAGGTTTCATTACTTCCTCTCTTTAGCTTATAATAGTAATAGATCAGGACTCATTTTTTCACTAATTTGTTCACTTATTCATCATGCATTTACTGAACACATCCTATAGCCTGCATCTTATGCTAGGCACTAGGGGTACAATGGTCAACAAAGCAGACATATCATCTCAGAGCTTGAATTCTGGTGACCATGGGTTTAGTTCTTATCTTTGGTTGTTTAAGCACATTGTAACTGAGATATGTCAGTTTCATATGAGCCAGACAGGGGGAAGTATGAACTGGGACTAAATATATCTGCAAGAATAGGGCAAGCGATAAATGATATTCAAAAGGTAAGACTAGGAAAATGGGTCATCAACACAAAAAGGACTGCCATCAATTTAAAACAACAACAGCAACAACAAAACCATCTGGAATCAAGGATTATGGTTCAAGGAATGCATGGCAATTTCAATACAAACAGAGGAGGGCAGAAATTCAGTCATTGGCTCAGATACGAGCCAGGAAAAAACAACTTTCCTGTCTCTCTCATGTCTCAGGGTAGAGTATAATATCCATCTGATAACATTCATCCATTTATTCTTTCATTCATCTCTTTATTCATCCAGACTTTACTGAGTACATTGTACATACTAGGAATTCTTCTATTTAATGGGTATAGAGCAGTGAATCAAAACAACAGCAAAAATTGTCTTAGCTCATGGAGCATATATATTACTAGAGAAATATAGATAATATGCCATATAATTAAAATATGGCAATATATGTCAATCTACATAGATACAGATTTCTATTTAATTTATATACTATATATAAATATAGGTAATATGCCACCTACATCTATATCTATTTCTTTATTCTCCATATCTATATCTATATGTGTCTCTTACTCTTTATGTATAGATAAATAGGTACACTGTGAAATAATAACACAGAAAACTGGGATATGAAATGGTAGGAGATGAGACAGGGAATTAGAGGGATTTATGCATGATTTCAGGCTCACTATTCTAGATTAAGCTTTTTCCCTGGAGATTTTGGACACGATACTTTACATGTTTCCAGTGCCTCAATCAACTTGATCTCTCCCACCTTTATATAATTGGATGTTTCCAATTTTTTATTTGAAATAATAATTTAAAAAACCTGAATTGCGCTTTAAAGCTTGGGTAATATAACACCTTATATAATGCCTTCTCTCATGCATACAGGCAGAGTAACAAGCTCTGCCCTCTACAGCATCTGAGAGAAACACAGTGAACTCTAAATTCACATAAACTGACTACCAAGATAATTTCCCAACTGATTCTTTAGCAGTGAAATAGTCTTTTTAATATTTCACTAAATATTTAGTGGTTGTGTAAAACCAGGTTCTTTGTTATATGCTTGCCATTATGCAACTTCTCTTAGTTCAAAATAAATAATGTGGAGAAGGTGGCTTTATGAAGGCTAAAAATTTCACCCCAGAAATTAACCTAGGCCCAATAAACATGGCTCCCCCAATTGGAACAAGGGAGTAGGAGCCAGGATAGAGAAGAATCTCTTTAAAATAAAAGGGGAAAATTATGTTCCTTATTTTTTATTAAAATAGTTTTATAATTGTATATTAATAGAAAATCTCAATGGGTACAGTGTGTATTGAAAAAACACTTTTTGATGCAGAAATTAGCCTGTCTCCACGAGCTATGAAATCCCCTCTTAGCAGCATGGCAATGAATGAATAAAATAATGAAACCATTTATGAACATTATGGGCAAAGGTAATAATTAACAGAAGTTAGCAATTAGTAAAATTTAGCTTACATTTGCATATATAGCAGCAGAAAAACAGTTACTTTTAATTTCAATAGCAACTTTAGTAAACGGGCTAGCATGAATGTAGGGGAAAAGTGCTTTTGTTTTAAGGGCATTTTTTATACATAATGCTTTAGCATAAATTACACCACTTTGCATCACTCCACAAGTAATATTCCACTGGCTATTTATCTCCTTGCTTTGGGAAACATACCATTCTAATCTAAAGTTCATCAATCTGGTAGACTATCTAAAATGTAGATTTGATCATTGCACAATTTTGGTAAAAATTCATCTTTAGTTTCACCTATTTCCAGTAAAAAATATCAAATTTTCTTTGTTTTAATGATTGTGCTTTAATGTTTCACTGCTTCAGTGTGACCCTTTTCTACCAATCTTGCCACCTGCATTTCTTTTCAATGTCAGAGAAACAGTTCTCTTTCCAATCTACTTTAGTTCTTCAATTGTACCTGCTTCAGGTCCTCATACATTTGCATATGCTATTCCCTATGCTTGGAGAGCTTATTCCCTATTTTCCTTAACTTTTCTCCAATTTTAATTTTTCTCCATGCTTTAAAAACAGCTCAAATTTTGTTTCCTTCAGGATGTATTTCCTGCCAGATTATCAATCTGCCATAATGTTCCAGACTGAGAAATAGTCAAGCTCCCCCAGCATCTTATGTGTTACCATAGTTTGGCTTTTGTCATTTTTACATTTTTTATATTGTAGTTGCATTTCAATTTTTATGTCTCCACCAGTGGTATGTGATATTCTACATGCTTGGGTCTTGATTTTGGCATACATATTTCTTAGCATTCATGCCTCAGCCCCATCCCCAGAGATTTTGATTAGCCAGGTTTTAAATAGGGCCTGAGAACATGAAGCTAGAAGGAAGGAAGGAAGGAGGGAGGGAGGGGGGGAAGGAGTATTCAAATGTAATTAATTGTCTCAAAAGTTTAAATTCACTGTCTTGAAAGTGCTAATGCATTACTTTGGTATTGGAATGATGTTAAGAAAAGAAAAAAAATCACTAAAGAAAAATGAAAGAAGACTTTCTTAACTACATAAACATCACTTTGAAAAAATTCAATTATGCTATAGTTGAATTAAACATATTCAAACTATTTGATTATTCTTTTTCTGCCTTTACACATAATTGTGATCAACAGTGTATACAAGTCCTGTTGCTTTCAAATGAAGCTTCACAAGTCATGGTAACAAAGAATAGATTTTTTTTTTCATAAGGCCATCCCAGGGCACAAATGTCATGTGGCTAATGAGGGCCTTGGAAAACCCCAGACTTTCTTCTTTTGTCTTCTACCTTGAGCCAGAGATCACATAAATCTAGGTGCACAGTGTCCCTGGGTCTCTAGTCCCTTCATCACAGAGCATTAACAACCTATCCACCCCCTAGTTTTCATCAAAATCCCGTCTTAGATCTCGTTCCCCCATAGTTCTCTTTTCTTCTTTGATAGGCAGTTTATATAATAACACAGGTGTAAATCATACCAAAAGCTATGTGAGATAGATTCCTTAGCCTACTTTTATTTCTTACCATTTATATTTCAACAAAGAATTTTTGAAATTAGAGTAGCTTAATGGAAATTAGTGACACCAATGAGAACAATTTCAGGAGTGAGATAGGCTGCTGAAGATTTTTCCAGGAAAAAAAATTCCCCATTAGCAGTCATCTAGACTATTCATGTATACAACCACAACTAAATTGAGATGTGAATTTTCTTAATTATTTATATTTTCAAGGAGAACGAGATCAATTTATATAATGCATTTTTAATTTTATAAGCTTATTTAATATTGCTTGCAACTGTATATCTACCTTTCTACATAGCACTTTTGCTTTGCATTTTGTTTAGCAGCAAAGTAACAGAGTACAGCAGGTAGTACAATAAAATCCTAGGTACCTTTTAGTTTCCTTACGCAAGTTAAATTTAATCTAATTCCAAACTAAGGAACATAAATGTCTCCATTAACTTAGCATTGAGTAATTAAGAATATGAATATCTTTAATATAAGAAGCACCGGGATCCATTTTATAAAAGTTGTTTAAGTATAATAACAACATAAATATAGATTATTATATAGAAGGCATGCAGAGCATACTAATAAACCATACAATAAAATCATAATCTAATGACTATGATATTGTAAGATGAAAATGTTGTAAAATTGGGACCATAAATTCATTTCTTAACACATTCCACAGTGTTGTCACTGGTTTATTGTTTAGTTTTATTGAAAATAAATTTCCAGCATTATAATATTTAATTGTAGCTATTCAATAAGCAATAATACAAACAACATATTTACCTAGTTATCTTTTGGAGAAGTTAGAATATAAAAAATATAGCACCTCTCTGACAGCTGGAAAATGGGAAGCAAAACAATAAAATAATATCCATCATTGTTGGATCCAAATACATTATGTGTCAGAGCTTGAGCAATAAATTGGTTTGTTGAAAACACAGAAAAGAAGAGGAAACTACATAACCCTACTTTTTGATATTTTAACTGTTAGCGTTTTACTGGTCACCTTAAAATAGAAGTTTTTGGTTAGTTTGTTTGCTTGTTGATTTGTTTTTTAATTTTCTCAAAAGCACTTTATCCAGGTTACTACAATATCCTTTAGAATCTGGTTATCATACATCTTGAACACGTCAGTCATTTTGCCACTGCCAGGTCTTATTAACGTTTAAAAAATTATTTCTTCACTTATCACTCAGTTCATATTTTTCAGTGAACTGCTGCAATTTAAAGCTATAATGTAACGGGTATACTGTGATATAGGCCAGCTTGCTCAAACATAAAATGGCTATTGAAATCATTTAAATATTAGTTAAAATTATTAATACGAGAATAGCTTGTAGTAATTTAAATACCAATCAGCAGTAACCTGAATTGCTGAGCCCAATACCATATTAAATAAACATGAATTCCACAATTCCACATCCCATATCAAAATTTCCTGCCAATAAATAAGACAATCTTTAAAAAAAAGGATCCTATAAAGAATTTTATCTGGTTAGAGGAATCTCTGGTTACTTAAGAAAATTGTTGGTTTCCTCCCACATAACTCCTATGTTTCTTGGATGAAAAAATTCAACTTCTTTAATTTCTTCTGATAATATACAGGTTTTTAAGTGCAGTGCGGACCTGAATATTTTCATGCAGTTTGCTTTTAGCCACTTCTCAAGTCTACTATTTATAATTAGGCACTTTTAGCGAAGGCACATTTTGCTTCAAGTAACAGAAATTTACTTGAGTTAGCTTGTGAAAAATGGGACTTTTTTTTTTTAATATGAAGGGATATATCATAAGAATAAGGGCAGAAAAGCAGCCAGGCATTAAAGGCTCCCTCATAACTGTGTTGTGGATTAAATAACATAATACATCTAAGTCAGCTACCATAGCGCATCAACAGAGCTGGTTCTTGCTAATGGTTCAGGTTGCTAAGGGTTTAGGTCTTCGCTCGTAAAATCTCTTTAGATAATCATTCCAAGGTTATTTAATCCATTACTCTGTCTTACGTTTTTTCTTTGCACGTTTTATTATTTAAGCTATGTCATCCCTGTGTGTATTTGTTTTAATAGCTGTCATTTCCAACAGATTGTAAACTTCATGAGAGCAAGGAGTTTGTCCAAAATCTTCACTAATGTAGCCCCAGTTCCTGGAACAATGTCTAGAATGAAGTAAATAGTGCTAAACACATGGCAGATTTTATATTTCAGTGAAATATTATGCATAGTTCAAGTTCCAGATCTTTGCATATATTTTGAAATGTTGAATGTTTTTAAATTAAATTTTAATAATTTCTTTCGGCATTCCTAAGGTTATAAATTTTCTATATACTACCTGAAAATATTCCCTATCTAAAGGCAGGCTTTAGAATAAAATTCAGTGGATTGACAGCAACAGAGTGTACAAGTAGATGAGGAAATATAGAATGAAGAGGAAGACATTTAGCCAGTCTCTAGATATGTATGCTCAAAATGTGGTAAATTCAAATATAAATTATTTAGAAAGTATACAATGTGCAAATAAATAGATGCAAAATATAGGCATAATTTCTGAATTTACGTGTCTTATAATATATTGAGGATATTTTACAGAAAAGTATATTTTATGCTAATTGTATTAAATTAAAAAGAAAGCACAAAAAGAACAAAGAGATTTAAAAAGAGAACAAAGAGAATACTTTATTATTTACAATGCCTTGGTTCTATTAAAAATACAAATCATTTATAATTATGTCATTTCTGTACAATATATAATATATAATACATACAGAGCAACTAATTGCACTTATGGTCTTAAAATATATGTAATTTTTAATTACAAAATATAGCTTCTCCTAAGGCAAGAAAAACATAATGCTATTGGGCCATTTTTTTTTCAAGATTGTATTCTATCCTATGTTTACAAAATGTTAATAAACCCTAAAGTTTGAGGATCAAAAAAGTTAATATATAGAAACGTTCTCTGAAAAGTGCTACACAAAGAATACAGCAAGTTTTATCTTAAGAAGTTAAGGTAATGTAGTGAACTAGACATGAAAAATATAAACGCTGGTAATAAGAACAAAGACATACAGTGTTTGAAATGTAGTTAGTTTCCTTTTTGTATATCCATGTCAACATTCATCCTGGGCAGACATAAAGGTGTCAGGATTGTTTCTGTTCTGTGAACATTATTTTCTTGGAAACAATAATTAACAAGCACAAAACTGTAAGTCCTGAAACAATCTGTTTATTGATGTGTTTCGCAAAGATGGGATTAAAATATAAGATGCCTCAGGCATTTCTATTATAATAACCAAAGTCTCCTGTGATGCAATGATGTGCAGATTTCAACATTCCAAGTGTTTTATAATGCATTACAGTAGGGCACAAACTCTTGATAATCAGATGAAATTCTCTTCCATCTAGATTATATTTTCTCATCACCCCAATGTGCTTGATATGAACTGACACAGTCATAATTATGAATGGCATGCTGTCATAGATGGACAAATGTATCATAGTGAAAAAGAACTTCATATGATTTTAAGTGCTTTCTGATGTACTTACAGTAATTCCTTCAAATCACATCGATTATGTAAAGATAACAATCCTACGTATAGATTTACTAAACTGTGTGTTCTTTAAGGAAGGTTGAAGAATTATGTTCAGATAGTACTTGAGAAAAGTAAGTATGATAATTTAATTTTCTGAAGGATTATAGAACTCAGAATTCCCTAGATGATCTCTTGAGATAGAATATCCAATCCTCTTACCTTTCTGATAAGGAATGAATGCACCACTGATCACTGTATGGATCTCCAATCAACTAGGTAAAAAGGGTCAAAATATTCTAAATTTATACACAAAGTAAGAATAAATGTTTTGTGACTTGAGAAAAAAACACATTTCAAAGATGTTCATAAATTTGTTGAGAACAATAAGAGGCTTAAAATTTATCAAGCGCTTAGAACAGTGTCTGGTACTTAGTAAATGCTACAAAAGTTGTTGACAATTAAATAAACAATCAAGACATGAAATCTGTAAATATTTTTTAAATTATCACATTGCCACCATAAGCACAACATACATTTATTTTACCTTTTAAAATAATGACTTTTGCTTCTTTATTTTACTGGATCTAAATAACTGTGGTGTTATTTGATACAATTGAGTCCTATAATTGACTTGATTCACTAAACTTATTACTCGGGTTTTTCAACAGCAGGATGGGTATTTTCAGAACTTTGCCATGTTGTGTTTTCAATACATGATGCTGTGTCAATTGGATATCCACTTTTTTTGTTGTTGTTACAAACCCCCCCACCCCCTTTCTGCTTGTTCTTGCTGTGTTCATTTTCACGTTCTTCTGTGTCTGCTTTGTCTCCCCCCGTTGCAGTGATGTGCCGAGTCAGCTCACCACACAGGCGGCTTGCCCCATTCATGGGCAGCTCTGCCCCATTTGCAGGCGGCTCGTGGGCAACTTGCCCTGCCCGTGATGGCATTGCCCTGCCCACAGCGACTTTTTGCCCTGCCCACGCCGGCTTGCCCTCTCAAGGAGGTCTGCCCTCTCGGAGAGGCCCCAGGAACCGAACCTGGGGCCTCCCATGTGGTAAACCGGCGCCCTATCCACTGGGCTACAGCCAGCCCCTGGATATCCACTTTTTAAAAAAGGAAATTGACAACTTGAAGCCAAATCAGTTTCACTGCCTTTTATGTCTATGTCAATTTTAGTTAAATTGCACATTAAAATTTGGTAGCTAAACTATGAAACTTTAAGAAAATCTCATATGAAAATATCTTCATGCCTTTGGGATAGGAAAAGTTTATGAAAACAGGACTAAAAAACACTAATTATTAGTAGAAAGTATTAATAATTGGGCTGCATTAAATAAAATACTAATTTATAAAATACCATTATTTATGTAAAAATTCATAAAGTAAGAGAAGATATTTGTAATACATATAACTAGTAAAGGGATCATATCTAAGATATTTAAAGAAATTCTATGAAAAGAAAATGACAAACTATCCAATAGAAAAATGAACAAGAGGCTTGAACAGGTATTTCACTAAAAAGGATATCCAAATAGCCAATACACATATAAAAATATACTCAACCTCAGTAGTTATCAAGGAAAGGCTGCATTAAAAATAAAACGAGATATTACTATTCTTCACCAGAATGGATAAAATTTAATACTAAGAATCTCATGTTTTAATGAGAAAGTGGAAATA
>PVKH010011678.1:0-17646 GCA_004027955.1 Chaetophractus vellerosus
CTGTGGCAGCTTTTTGCCCTGCCCACGGCGGCTCTGGCCCGCCCATGGCGGCTTGCCATTCTCAAGGCGGTCTGCCCGCTAGGAGAGGTCCCCGGGAACCGAACCCGGGGCCTCCCATGTGGTATGCCGGTGCCCTATCCACTGGGCTATCGAGCCGGCCCTCATATGGGATTCTTAAAGGAAGATTATCTTATCTCAAATCCCAGCGCCTAGCAGAGTGGCTAGCATATTAGTACAAAGTAAGCAATAAATGCTTATTGAGTGATTCAGTGAAATCCCAGATGAGATCCACACAAAGAACATTAAACTGTATATCACTTTTCCAAACAGAAAACCAACACGTGCTTAACAATTTTAAAAAAATACAAATCTTAATTGCCATAAAATTGAGAATTTTAAACACCTAAACTTTCTTTCCAAAGCACAAAATGCTAGCTTCATTTAGGCATTTTTCCTTCATTCATGAATTCAGCAAATATTCATTGAACAACAATTATGTGCCAAGCTGTTCTATGTATTGGGAAACATAGTGCATCCAAAAGGCAGACAGGGAGCTTAATTCTAGTGGGAGAAAAGCAGACAGTCAGCATATAAAAATATGTATGTTAATTTCAGTTTAGAGGAAGGCTATGGTGAAATTAAAGCACTCAATAGGATTAAGAGAAAGTAGGAGTGTTGGCGAGCAGCTTTTTTTATTTAACATGGTCAAATACATCTCTGACAAAGTGACATTAGCTGGGAACTGACTGATAAGGAAGAGCCAGCTATGCAAAAAATCAGGAGGTATACCAGGTAGTAGGTGGTGAAGCGGCCAAAGACAGGATCAAGTTTAACAGAGAAGGACAGAAATAAGATCAAAATGTCTAGACTGGAGTCTAGTGAAAAGTAAGATATTTTCCCAAATTCATACATAAGAATGATCATAATACAAATTAAAAAAAATTTTTTTAAGAATCTTCAGGACTGGGTAGTGGTTAAGAACAAGACTCTGGAGTCATACTGCTCGCATCAAAATCCTGGCTCCTCCTATTCTAGATGTGTTACTTCAGGAAAGTTTACCTAACCATTCTGGCATGTCTCCTTACCTATAACATGGTGATAATAATAGTACCTACTATTGTTGCTGTGAGTATTAAATGAGCTAATCATTGTAAAGCACTTAGAGAAGTGCCAGACACATACCAAGTGCTTCTTACATAAAATAATTCTCCCATTTCCCCCCTGACTGCATTATAATGGGAAAGATAATTCCTTTAGTTATATACTCTTGGTTATTTTTGTTGGTTTTGAGTATCTCACAATTTAATTAATTTTTGAAAATGCAGGTAGTTTGTAATTTTTCAGTAGCACAAATCATTTGACAATGAACATTATCATCATGTTTTGAGATCTTCCGCATAAGTGATCACTTGGAAAGCAGAGAGTAGGTGAACCAGTGTGATGGTTAAGTTCCTGTGTTATCTTGGCTAGGTTATGGGGTCCAGTTGTTTGGTCAAGCAAGCACTGGCCTGATTGTTACTGTGAAGATATTTTGTGGATTTAAGTCATTAGTCAGTTGACTGCATCTATGGCTGATTACATCTACAGTCAACAAAGGAGATTGCCTTCAGCAATGAGAAAAGTCTGATCCAATCACTTGGAAACCTTAAAGGGAACTGATGATTTCAGCTTTCAGGAAGAATAATTTCTCTCCCTACTGCAGCCAGCAAGCTTCCCCAGAGGAATTCATCAAAACCTTCATTGGAATCCCCAGTTTACAGCCTGCCCTATGGAATTTGGACTTGTACATCCAAAAAGTTCTATGAGCTGATTCCGATAGTAAAAAAAACTGCTTAATATTTACAGACACACACACATATATATTTCCTGTTGGTTCTGTTTCCTTGGAGAACCCTGACTAATCTAACCAGTAAGAATCTTTCTCTGATCAAATTATCAAGTATGGCTTTTGATCCGTTTCTCATGAGGTTACTACTAAATAACACCAAAGGAAGGGCATGCCCTTTGAGACAACTGCTGTGCTGCCAAATGAAGTTATCCTGCAGGAAAGTTATGCTTGGCTTGTACAAAGCCTCCAAAAAGATATTTGGGGTGTCACCCAAAATAAAAAATCTCACAAGTTTATATATATTAAGACCCATATATATATATATATTTATATATAAAGCCAGATTTCTGGCTTCTTCTGAAGAATAGTCTCTAGCAAACCAGTAGAATTGGGTATTGTGGCTATGAGACAACAATTGTTTACAGATGTTTCTTTTAACATTTGTACCAGTCTTTTAAAATGTCATGTTTTAACCTAAAGTTCAGTGTTTTTAAAAAATGTCCAGAAATAGTATAAGCTTTCTATAACTAAAATTGTAAAGCATTCTCCAGAAAATGAATGAGAATAGTACTGAAAGAATTTCTCCATGGTGTAACCTAGTGTTACTCAGACTGTTATCTCACCTTTTTGCTTAATATTTGGAGTTATGTGAATTTAAAGTTATATATGGGAGCCGGCTTGATAGCCCAGTGGATAGGGCGTCGGCATACCACATGGGAGGCCCCAGGTTCGATTCCCGGGGACCTCTCCTAGCAGGCAGACCGCATTGAGAATGGCAAGCCGCCATGGGCGGGCCGGATCCGCCGTGGGCAGGGCAAGAAGCTGCCATGGACATGGCAAGAGCCGCCACGGGCAGGGCAGGTCGCCCGCGGATGGAGCGCAGCCAGCCACTCGCGAACTGAGAAGCCGGCCGTGAACAGACGCAGAGACCGCCCACAAGCGGGGAAAGCCGCACCTGCGCAGTGTCCAATCTCGGCGCGTCGCCGCAGCGGGGGGAAGGGGAGATATGTAATAAAATAAATAAATCTTAAAAAATAAATAAATAAATAAATAAATAAAGTTATATATGTATGGGTCACTTGAAGTAAATGAAAATGTGAAGAAGCAAATAAAAATGACACTACATTAAATTTATTACTATGAATTAATGAACTAGATTCAACAATTTTTAAGTAACACCCTATTGTAACTGTGTAAAAGGAAGCACCCACTATCATCTATGTGGTCTAAATTGAACTTATTCAGTAAGATTATACAAATTATTATATATGTATAATATATAAATTAATAAATATATATTAAATATAAACCTTCAAGGGGACTTTGAGATAATTAATCCATATATTCAATTTTATAGATAATGTATCCAGATTCTAAGTAACTTTTGAAAAGGCAAAAAGCTAAAACTCTGTGACAGTCTTTTTCCATTACACTATGATTTGTCAAATTTTTCTTTTCCTTTTAGATCTAATAACCATTTAGATCTAATAAGTAGACTTTTAAAAATGCTTTTATTTTACATTGACCATTGAATAACAATAATTAGTATCATTGAGTAGCAGATTTAATAACGTTTACTTTTTTAGCATTAGTACACACATCATTTCAAAACATTAACACTTTAATATTAATCTTTCTTATTGTCTTCAAGTAATGAAATAATTTAAAAAATAACCTTGCAATTACTGTTCAAAATAGAAAATCTCAAATGGAAATGCCTACAAACTAGATTTCCATGGTTTTATACCATAAATATTTAGTTATTAATAAGCTCATTTTCTCTGATATGCATCTCTATTGTCGTACTTTTTAGGCTTATTGATTTTTCTTTACAGAAAACTGGGTACAAACCAGAAAGTGTGGATTTGTGTGGCGCGCATATTGAATGGGCCAAAGAAAAATCAAGCAGAAAGAATGTCTTTCAGGTAAGACTGTTACATATATTCAATTTATTCCTATCCCTTCTACATTTGAACTCTCTTGGGCAATTAAGAGATTATCTTGTTGTGATGTTTTCATATGTATGAACTAGTTATCTGAAGGTCATTACGGAAGACTGACTCCTCTTCCTTGTTGAATCTTTGGTTTCTTTTGTTGTTTTCCCTGGTGATTGGTTACTGTCTAAACACAAAATACAGGCTATTGTGTTGGTTAATTTTATGCACAAGCATCATTGAATTTTTCAGTGCATTTGATAGCTATTTCGGGTTCAAACTTAGAATGTTTGACCTAAATACATATCTTATAGGACTTTGAGACACACACAAATTAAGATTCACTAATTTTGGACAATTACTTACATTTATTACTACTCCTGCCTTCCAGCTATAAAGTACATTTACCATTGTGACATGGGGGGATGGAGAAAGCGGTACATCTATAAAGTTGGCCTTTTTTTTTTTTTTAAAGAGATACTGAGGATTGAACCTGGGACCTTGTACATGCCAGACACACAACCACTGAACTACACCTGCTCCCCAAAAGCTGCATTGTTTCATATTGCATAATTTCAGTTTTGGAAAACATTACTGCAGTTAATAATTTTAATCATATTCCATTGAGTGGAAAGAGCCATATAATATCCTTGAAATAGAGGAAATGGGAAAATTTGATATTTTGTTTCCTATGTTGACAAAATTTCTTTGGCAATTAATAATTTTAGATTGTGGATTGACCTTTTCCTATTTTTATATGAGATTTAATTTACCTTAATGTTTCCAAGGTATCTTTTAGTAAGTAGTTATTATTAAAATTTATCTCACTTGGTAGCCAAGGGAGCTGGATTATTCTAAATTTTTTTTTAATTAAATATCTGCTAAGGGCATTTGGACCCTTAAAAAATCAATTCTTCTGCTCTTAAATGTGTTGGTGAAATTAGTAATATTGGGTCTTATAGAAGCATAGGTAGGTGATATTTCCTATCTACACCCTTCCTGGGGGCAGGGGAGGAAACTGGTTTTCAGTTTGGTTGGCATTTTCCAGATCCTAACACAGGCATCCAAATAATTTGGATCTATTAGAATTTCCAAAAAAGAGAAAAGAAAAAAACTTTTTAATATTTTCTGGAATAATTTACCTCCTGCTTCTGGTTTTATTCTGTTTAGGTATCCACTTTTATATGGTACAGATTCTTTTACCAAAAACAAGAAGAAAGAGAGAGAGAAAGAAGGAAAGAAGGGAGGGAGGGAGAGGGAAAGGAAGGAAGGGAGGAGGATAGGAGGGAGGAAAAGAAATATATATCCAGAAATTAAAGGTCTAAAACAAAAAGTGATTACAGTGTAGTTTTACAAATTCAAGCAGAGAAATAAATTTTGTTTTAGTGAGGAACTGTAGGTCAATGAGTATATTTTGCTTCCCAATTTCTTACTCTTTTGTTTTCTGCCATAAATAAAATTTAGAAGTTATAAACCTAGTCTTCATGACAACCTAGATGAGCAATATGACCATATCTGTACTGGGTTGTGGGGGGAGGATAAGTGTTTAGTCTTACTGTAAAGTTAGCATCCTAATCACCAAAGTTGTTAAAAAAAGACTTATTAAAGCTTGACATATACATGATTCTGGGACAATAGAAACTCTTGGAAATTATCTAAGTCAGCCTTTCCCAGTTTCTTCTGTTAGCTTAATGAGGAATTTAGTTAGGCTACAAATGAAGATGATAGTCAAGTGTGTATGATTTATACAGGGTTGTAAATATTAATGAAAAATATTTATGTATAGACTTACGTAACTAGGAATATAACATATATAGATATATATATTTAAAACACATATATCAATGATATGTATCATCCTAACCTTTTCTGAATATGACTAACCACCTCCTATTAAAATTTTCCATTTGTTCTTCATATTTCTGTATAGGTAGTTCCGAAGATATTAAAAACTATTCCTATTTGTGGTGGCATTTTGGAGGTGAAAATCTTGCCAACTCATTTTGTGTGTAATGTAACTGAGCAGTTCTTGGGCCTCAGTGTTCTTACATACAGTGTCTCACTCTCTAGTTTTTCAGTCTTTCACTCTCTAGTTTAGTGAGACAAGAGGTGATTATAAGGATGTTGTAAATAACAGAACTAAAGAACAATTCAAGTTTCATTTCCTGCTTCATTCTTTTTGACCTGAATCACTTGTTTTTCTTGTCATGCTGAAATCTTTTCATCACCCAAACACAGGAGCTTAGGAGAAATTTACTAATATGTATCCATAGATACAGACTATGAGGGTAAACCTTTGAGAGGAACAATATAAATAGCTTTTATAGTTCTGTTAACAAAAAAAGCATTGGGAAGGATTTGCCAGAGAGCTAAATCTAGATGACTTGCATCAATATTTGATTAGATACATTAGCTGGTCTAACTCTCAAATGATCAAAATAAACATGATTATATCTCAAAACATGATATTAAGGCATTGCTGGGTGTTTGAGTGTGTGTGTGCAAAGGTTTCATTACCTACAGAATAATGAAGTGTTTTTCCTGGCTGAAAAAGACCATCATAGTTTCAGCTGATGTAGTACATCAAAATAGCTGTAGGATTCCAAGTTTGAATTAGGCCTGGTGTTCAATCTCAGTCTATGAATTATAGATTACAGATAGCAAATGACTATTGAAATTTTTGATTCAAGAAAAATCAAAGAAGAGCAAAATTAGAAATAATTTAAAACTTGAAATCTGTCTTTTACAAGTTGATGCATTAGCAATTATATGCCACATAATTATGACATCTATAGAGAAATGAAACTAGAATGAATAGTAAAACAAACAAAAAAAATGTGTGCCTGAGATATGCTTGAAAATTCAGATGCACACATTTGTGATGCAAAAAATGGAAGGATTTCATTTGTTTCATTTTTTTTATTCATGCAGTCTGGACATTCGAGTTGTTCATTTTCTCTTTGTATTAAAGCCAAGTTCCCGTCATAATCAAAGTCCTATCAAACTCTTGATGTGGATTCAATCTTATTCAGATTGGTACATGGTAACATAATGGTGACAACATTAATTTAATTTTTAAGGTTCAGTATTCAATCAATGAGAATGGTGCTCACTGGCTGAGTTCAAGAGTATCTGCCTATTTTTATAACAAAGTGTCTTTGGCCTAATTGGTACTATATAATAATAAACAACATATTTTTAAATTGTTAACAACTTCTAAAATAAGCTATATATAGATAATTCATAATGTGTGGAAAAGGTATATATGTATATTTATATAATGTGTGTAGGAAATAGAGTGAGCATTTCTACATGTACACACATGAACACAGAAAGATACTTCATATTAACAACAAGTCGTACAGATTCTAAGTTGAATTAGTAAATGTTCATTGCTGCTAACTTTTCTTTAATTCTACATTTAGTATAATTGTCAAGGACCATAACAACTTTGATGTTGCTTGGGAAAACATTTGGCAACCGAGTGATTTGTAATGAACTGTGATGCAAGTTTTCATAGTTAACTAAAGAGCAACACTAGGTCTTCATCAGGGAAAGAGTAAATAAGAAGATTTATGTTCAAATCACATGTTTTAAACATTCTTGTTAAGTGCTAGTTTGCTCTTTGGTGTTTAGCCTGAAATTTAAAGTACTAAGGATTCAAAGGATTACAACATAATCTTAAATAATCCTAAATGTCATTTACAGAGAGATAGTTGTAATAACTAAATAAAACCATGTTAGAGGATGGCAGTATTCTCAGACACCAGCTGTAACAAAAGCATTGTTTCTGTCACCTTTTCTTTCTGTACTGGGAACTGGGTACAGCAAACATCTCAAAAGCCTTTTAGTAGGAAATTCAACTGAGGAAATGGCTGCAAAATAATTTAAAACAATAAATAATGTTTCAGCTTTTAATATCTTCTCATTTCGAAGTTGAAGGAAAAATTTTACTTAGGTTTACTTCCTTCGACCATAAGGCAGAGTTGAGTATTTTTAAGTCTGGGAAAAGGGGGTTCATAACAGGGCTATAGAGGATATATCTCTAAAACATTTCCCGACCTCCAAGGAGCTGCCCTCTTATTAAATATACGAGAGTCCACAAGCAGTGTAATTAATTCCATGCCATTTAATTTAACACTTAAATATTCTTTACTTCTCTCCTGTAATTAGTTTTGTCTCCCCAAAGAAATTCTAAGAACAGAAACTATATCTCATACTGCTTTATACTTATGAAACAGGAGGACTAGAAACCTTTTGAGGTGATTAAATTGTTACTGCTAAGGCTAGAGTTTCACTCCTGCAGTTAAAAAAAAATCATTTTCATAAGAAATTTCAGGAAATTATATTTACAGCATAGGTTGTCAACTTTATTCTCTTTCGTAAATAGAGGGGAAAAAACAAAGGATACTGTTTCCTTGGTCCTTTTCATTACAAGGTACAAAATAGTGGATTATTTATTTAAAACAAATCATTTGTACTCTAAAATTTTACCTTTTCTAAGAGTTAGACATTGTCTAGGCCTCAGTTTTTCTGTTTCCTTTAAAATAAAATTTTAAAAAATTTCTACCCATGTACATTTATTGGTAGGCATAACTCTACCAAAGAATGAATCTGGCTGATTAAGAATATATTGTCTGCTTCAGAGGCAGAAAAAATTAAATAACTCAAGAAGATGAAAGTCTGTCCTTTTCCTCCACCACCAGTTTATAACCTCAACAATTATCATGGCCAAATTTCCTGGCTTTGAGATTTTTAAAAATGTATTTAAATATATTTCAGGGGAATAGGTCCTGTGCCTAAATGTAACATAAACCTCTCAATAGATTTATCGCCATTTGCATTACTTTTCTGATTTTGGATGGAGTTTTCTGACAATTACATATATTAAACATATTCATGTAATATTTTCTATGGATATGCATTACATTTAAACATAATTTGATTGTTCTTCTTGATCTTAATATGTCTTAGCTTAAAATGTTTGAGAACTACTTAAGTTTATTAATGAAAAGATAATTTAGTAACATCTTGGAAAATGTCACTTTAAGCCAAAGGGAAAACTCCTGGTATTTTGCTTGTACCCATTTCCTAGTATTAAAAGAAGTAGTTTAAAATAAATCTGAGCTTTTACCAATTTTCTCTTTCATTTTTCAATGCTTGTAGTTAGAATAAATGCAAAAAGATGATTCCTCACATTCATATATGCATTAGGTTTTGAGTAAAGCTGGTTTCACTTCAGAGAATTACACTCAGTATCTAAAAAGGCATGGCATTAAAAATAAACCAGGGTAAGGGACTCATTAATATCTAATACAGTTGTTTTTGCTTTATAGATCGCCCCCCTCCCTTTTTATCTACCTATTAGATATTCATCCATCATTCAAAATGTGTGGTAGAGAGAGCACATCAGTCTGGGGGCTTGCATTCCAGTTTTGACTGTGTCAGGAATATCTTTATGTAGAACTCAGGACAAGATCCTTCTCCCAACTTAAAGTTTTTCACAAGGAAATAAAAGATCAGTCCTCAATGGCATCACTGCACCATTGTAATGCCCATCCCCTGCACAACTATACCCTTCCACCTTATCATGTATTTTGCCCACATGGGCATTGGCTCACAAACCTCTACTCCCTTTCTGTCTCCTGTAAACCTATCTTCCAGACTGTAACCCTGTGAGTCTGCTCGATTTGCTTAATTCATATCAGTGAGGTCATGTAATATTTGTCCTTCAGTGCCTGGCTTGCTTCACTCAACATAAGGTCTTCAAGATTCATCTATGTTATCCTGTGTGTTAATACTGCATTCCTTCTTAGAGCTGAGTAATATTCCATTGTATGTATATACCAGAGTTTGCTTATCCATTCATCTGTTGATGGACATTTGGGTTGTTTCCACCTTTGGGCAATAGTGAATAATGCTGCTATGAACATTGGTGTGCATATATCTGTTCGTGTCCCTGCTGTCAATTTTCAGGACATTGGGATTGTCCTGAATGATGTTGCAATGACAGGTACAGACCATTATGTATCTTGTCATAACTTACAAAATTGTGTGGGAGAGAGTGTAAACTATAATGTAAATTATAACCCATGCTTAGTGGCAGTTCTCCAGTATGTGTTCATCAATTGTAACAAATGTACCGCACTAATGAAGGATGTTGTTAATGTGGGAAAGTGTGGGAGGGTTAGGGAGTGGGGCATACGGGAATTCCCTATGTTTTTAATGTAACATTTTTGTAATCTAAGTATCTTTAAAAAAATAAATTAAAACAAACAAACAAAAAAGATCAGTCCTTACCTCACCTGCTTCCCAGCTATATTACAGTTAATAAGCAGTAATCTAGTATTTGAGAGCAACTACAAAGGAGTGGCTTTAATATAAATACGACAGGGTAGCTACATCATTTCACAATGTTTTGAGGGGAAATTCCAGTGTAGATTTCAGAAGAAATTTGGAGAGGGAGGTAGATGTCTGTGAATTAACATTCAGAATTTTTGCTCTTCTTTTAGTCTTTGTGCTGGTTTGTGAACTTAATCAATAGACTAAGATTTAATTCACCAGGTGAAAATATTTCCACTCATTGATTAACCCAGAATGTGACCACAGCCCTCACTTAGATTGTTTTTAATATTCTTATAAAAATCATAATTAATGTAAAATTTATTGATATCATATAATTTAGTTATAAAATCAGCCATAAAATCATACAATACACAATTGACTATATATTATATGATTATATAATTGTGTGTTTTATAATTAATTAATGTCCTATCCAACTTAATACCTTCAGTTGAACACTTTGGTATTTTGCCCTGAAAGTGTCCATCAAGGTATTAATAGCAACTTGTAAAGGGGAACTTAGTGACAAATGCAGTAACTATACCTCAAAATCAAAGAGAGACATTGATGACATTCTTTATTCCCCCACTAAACATTTTTTTTCTGATGGATGGAAAAGAAATAAGATAATATTTATGATTTTGGCTTCATCTTTTGTCAGTAGGATTTCACAGAAGATATTTGATGAAGGGAGTGATATAATTTTATAATTAGAACTTTGATTTAGGAATATTAATGTCAGGGTCTATAAGATTGACTGCAAAGGACAGAGCCTGGGGGCAGGAAATAAAATTGATTATAAGAATCTAGATGAGACCTAAAGAGCATGTAAACTTGACGGATGAAGGAGAAAAAAACAATCAGGTGGATGGAAGGTGCACTCCTCAAATGGCAAACATGCCTGTTGATTCTGATCATGTGACTTGGGGGCCACTGTCTATTTGCAGGTTCAATTTCTGAGAAATTAATAAAGCTCATTTTTAAAAGTGAAATTTGGAAGCCTAGAGTTATTAAGTAACTATAAATTAAGTATATTAGGGAAAACAATAGCAATTTTATGCTGACTGTATTATTTCATGAGGCTCTGTGGTTTAAGTGCTAGACTGTGGGAATTTACTCATTTGCACAACTCCATTCTTTTGCTAACTACAGAGACATGATGCTTTTCTGTATTCATTTCTCTTTTAACTATCATCAAAGTAGAACTAACCAGATGACAGTGAAGATTGACAATAGCCATCTTAGTAAAATGTAATGCAAATTTAACCAAAGGAACCAGGATTTTAAGTTTCTAAAATGAAATAAAAGAAAACAAAATCAGTGAAAGAAGAAAAGAAAACATCAACTTACCTTCTTATCTTTCTGACTTTTTATCTTTTTATCAGAAGAATGGAACTAAGGAATTTAGATCACTGGTTAGCTCACTTCCATTGTCTTCTGGAACAACTGGCTACATGTGCTCAAAGACAGGAGTTTTGCATTTGGAATACATTCTGGGTTTTACTCTGACACTAGGCTAAATGCAACTTGCTGTTCCTCATTTACTGACATCGTGATGTGAATGCCCTCTTCTCATGGAATATTTTCTGTTCCTTGATATTTTGGTAGGGCAGGCATGGTGGCCGTTTTGCTCTTGTGGCTAAAAGTACAGTTTTCCCAGGTCCATAGGACCAGAGAGAGGCTAACTGAGCCACCTGGACATCAAACTGGGACTTCAGGTGTTGCAGCCCAAGCTGAGTAAAAGAAATGACTGCCACTGGGAGATTTCATGGAATCAAAGTAGAATTGTCAAGTGTTATGGTTTTTCCATTTGTGATTTTCACTCTGTATCAGTACAGAAAATTTTAGATGGATACTGGCAATACAACTTTCAAACCAAGGGATCCCTTTTTCATATCTGTTTCAAAATTCTTATTTTATATTTTTTAAAAAGAGCAACCATGTTTGTTTCATGTAGGTATGATTTTTTTTAATAGCAAACATGCCTCATCCTGAAAAAAGGAACGATTTAATCCCTAAAACTGGTACATAATAGATGGGGCCAGTAAGTGGTATCACATTTTACAGCTTGTCCATAAGCATGACACAGGGGGAAATAAAATTGAGTGCTTTTGGATAGCGTAGGATCACTGGCAGATAAATAGCTGATGCCATTCAGTTTTTAGAAACATAAGGTAATGAGGCTGGATCTGAAGGCAACAGAAAAATATATATTCACAGTGTTTATATGCCACAAACCACTGAGCAGGAGAAAAATCTGGGGCATTGGTGAGCAAAATTCTCAAATCTCAGAGCAATGTTTAATGCAGTATAAGAAAACAAGAAAGCAAGCATCCATAACGAAAGGCTTGAAATGAACTCAAGGACAAAAAAACACAAAGTTTAAGATGAAAGGAAAATACCATCACTCAAATAGAACTGAATGGCCACTTGTGGAATCTAGGCTCTCAATACATGAGTTAAACATGCTACTAAATATTTAGTAGAAAGAAATATTCAAACGCAAGGATATTAAACCATGCAGGCCAGTTAAAGATTCTTGGTATTTGAAATGGGGAGGAGGCTGTTCTTTTATCTTAACAAAACAGGATGTTGAAGATGACCTAAGTGAAACAAAGAAATGAAATGCCTGGTATTGGAGAGAAATCAGGAAGGAAGCTGTTTGAACTATTTTCAAATAACAGATCAGTATGAGGTGAAGACTAAGGAAGGGACATTCACAACAAGGGTTTAGGTGAATTTCTTTTTTAGTAGGGAGCTTTTGGTTTCCAGGCCTCAGTCTGACCAATTTACCTCACATTTCATTTTTGGCACTGGAAGAAATTTCGTGTCTGACTTCCTAGGTGAACACATGCAAGCCAAAGAATTTAGAGTGGCAAAATTAACAAATTGCTGCAAGCTTCTCCAAAAAGGATAGAAACACTGATATTGAAGATTCCCTCTTCACGTAACTTAAAAAGACATTGATAGTTTGGTTTTTTTTTTTTTTCGTGAATTTAAATAATGCTTCACTTTCAAAATCCCCACACCTATCATCAAGTGAAAAACAAGCTTTTGATATTTGAGATCTGTGATAGATTTGAGATCTATGCATCTCTTCATGGAAAGGAAGGCGATAAACGTACTCTTGATGTGTTGAACGCATTGATAAGGGTGGCAGAAAATTACGTGGAACTCTTTTCTCTTGACAGCTACGCTGGAACATTTATAGCTGCAGATGTTATTTGTCCATCAGAAAGGAAAATATTTGTTTCAAGCCATAGGCATTTTCTACTACAGTATCAAAATGAAATGCAACACTTTAACATTTAATGTCCATGAAACTAAATATTGTCAGGGGTCCAAATACTAGAAAGCAAATGGATGGACCCTACAAAATATAACCAGTGACATGAAAAAATGGCTGGTTTCATTATGAAAAAAATCTGTCCTTTTACTAAACGAAGGATTGTTCTATTATTAACATAGGAAGTCTTAGATGGACGGTACAAAGTGCTGCATTATTCATAAAAGCATTGCTGCCATCTGGTGGCTAGTTGGCATTTCAGCACAGACTCCTCTGATTTGATTTGGCTGGATACTCTTGTGAAGTATTCAAAAGAGGGTTTTATGCGGTAAATATAAATGTGAAAATCCCCTAGCCATAGATGTCATTCATCTGATGGCAGTCCTTTCTCCCTATTCTTAGCAGAATGGAGGATTCAGGAGAGGCAATGCTACCCTCAGATATCTTTCGTCCTGAATGTGAAATTATATTTTAAATGGCTTATCTGAGGAAGTTGGCTGTTGTTGACTGATGAATTTTATCGACACTTTTCTGTTGGCAGATAAATGAATTTGTAGCAAAATATTAGGGAGATTTATTGAGTCGAAAGATAAGCTGTTTTGCTTAAATAAGAATATTTGTGAGATGCTGGGATCCCTAATTTGGAGCCAAACATGATTTTTTAAAGATATCACTCACTGAGTTTGCTTTCGGAAATAATATATTCTACAGTGTCGTAGGAGAAAAACATACAGGGCTTTATAAAACTCAAGATTTTTTTCCCAGTGATTTAATTTTAAAGAAATCTGATTAATTCTTAATGACTCAGAAACTTATGAAATCATCTTTCTTCATGGATTTATATTTTAAGTGACAAATATTATTCAGCTCACATTGTACTTTTTATCAAAAACAAAAATTAAAATGTAATTTAAAAAATTTTGCTGATTCTCAATATCATTCTTAATAAGAACCAACTAGATTATCTTTCTAATTTTAGGGTGTTTTAAGTTCCTATTAACTGTAGAACTATATTATATTTGCTGAAAATCCTGACCCTTAACAAGGATATTTATATAGAACACCGAGTCTTTGAAGATTAGAAGTGATAACGAAGTAAGTTGAAGTTCAATTCTGAATTCTCCCGGATGGTATTTAATAACTAATAATACTCAGTTACTAGTGGATATTTGCCTACATCTTTTAACCACCTTATGATTTAGTGAAACTCAGATAACAAGGTGCCATTGCATTAAATTTGGGGAATTATAATATTGAGTAGATAATATCCTTTGCAAGAGACTATAAATGCCTATTTTAAAAGTAAGACTTTTTGGCTTTTAAAAAAAATCTTAATGTTTCCACTCTGAATTCATACTTGACATTACCCTAGTTATTAACTACTTTTGCAACTTAAAACTTTTCCCTCCTCAAACATTTACGTTGGAATATTGTTCATCTTCTCTGGGAAGGTAGCATAGTGCACCAGCCCTCTTCCATTCTCTGTCTTCCCACATTTAGGGAGAGGAAGTCAGCAGCAAAGTCTTGCACCACTGTCTCCTTCATCCTTCAGTTTAAAAATTCAAGTAAATTATTCTCTTGATAGTCTTGGATAC
Organism: Chaetophractus vellerosus; assembly: GCA_004027955.1. Taxonomy (NCBI): domain Eukaryota; kingdom Metazoa; phylum Chordata; class Mammalia; order Cingulata; family Chlamyphoridae; genus Chaetophractus; species Chaetophractus vellerosus. The sequence continues at coordinate 14,989 of PVKH010011678.1, forward strand.
AACCCAATGGCGTGTGCTTAATGCTCTATGCTAGAGATAGTAAACCTTGAAGCTAAGGTCAGGCTTTCACAGGTTTTCTTATTTTTCATTTTTATTTTTGGAAGAAACTTTATTTTTATTAAATTTACGAAAACTTAGTTTCCCAATGGAATCGAGATTATCTAAAACAGACCAGCCATTTAAGAAAACGGTGTTAATTTAAGAGAGAGATAAAGTCAAATTTTAGTTTATCATCAATACACCATTCAGTAAACAAATCTAAGTTAGGAATGATTATAACATATTGAGGTCAGATTTTTTTTTTTTTTTTTTTTTTTTGCTATAAAGCTACCTTTTGTAATCAATATCAACTCCTAGATTTCTACTTAATAATGATTTACCAGAATCAGTCATTTACATTGTAATCTTTCAGTTTGGAAAATGCTTTTACAAATCTCCCATAACCATCCATAACCACATAGACTGTCACAGGTTTTAGTCATGAGTTACTAATGTTTGTTTCAATAACTTTTGCTTTTTGGGCAGGTTTTACAGCTACTTAACACTGAATTCCCATTTAATCAGAAGGATCATTCATACACTGTAATGAATGATATTACCTCAAACCTTTAAGTATATAATTGCTGGATGTTACATTTTATAGTGGGGCATTTGATGGCATATTTGCTTATGCTGAATTTTATGACAGTGACAGCTGTATCTCAGTGGAGGAATGACCCTTTCCTTTCAAAGGAAGCTAGTTTTGAATTCTCTTCAAGCTAAATTTCTGTTATATATGGTCTCCCTTAGGCTGGATATCCCTAAAAGCAAAGTTTGAGACTTGGAATTGGGCTGCAAATAGTTTATTTGGAAGGTGACTCAGAAAGCAGGAATTAAGAAATAGTGAGTGAAACAGAGAAGGAAGAAAAGCCAGCATGAGGACCATTATTGACTTGGTCTCAAGGCACTAGAAGGCTTATCAGAATTTTCCATCCCGGGATTGACAGAAGAAGTATTTGTCCCTTCTTTTCTGCACTTTTGGTTTATGGTTGTCTGTGGGGTGGGAGAATGTCTTTAAAGAAGCCTTCTTGATTTTCAGGCAGCACTTGACTTCTTGGTTGTGCCAAGAAGCCTCTATCAGGCCTCTTACTCCATAGAATCATAGAATGGCCATGGAAAAGAGTGAAAGACATAATGTGCTTGCAGTAAGATCCCGTCAGGACAAAGTGAGGTGAAGCCCTCCCAGAACTGTTAGTAACAGTTGCAGCTGGAATCACAGATAAAGCCAACCGGAGGTGAGGCAGGACACAGGAAGTATCTCTTGCAGTCTACCCCTTGCAATGTTCAGATTGACTTGTAGCACGCATTAAGTCTCATCCATTGCTGAGTCTTCCTGATGGTGACTGGCTTCAGTCTACAAGAGTTAATAAACGAGACTTAACTGAACATGCTATACTACTTAGCTGCAACTTTGTGAGCCCAAAATTGATACTCATTTACCCTCTCCACCACTCATTCTAGATTTTTCTCCCTTCATCCAGTACTTTAACTGTTCTCTTTTGTTTGCCTGATGGGGTGAATTAGACCTTCATATTTGAGCAGTCTGAGCCCTTCATTTTTAAACAGTGCCAGACTCTGTTTGCTGCAGTTGATGATTCACTGCTCTCCCAGGCCTGGGAGCAACAAGGTACATCTCAGAGAATCTTCTGAGCTCCCCAAATACCCCTCCTGCCCCCATTGTACAGCAGTAACCTTAGCTTTTCATGATTCCCATGATAATTAGGGTCAATTATCCCTGTGTCAGTCAGGGTTCTCCATAGAAATAGAACCAACACATACACACACACAAACACACAAACACACATCTACACATGCAAAGACATCTATTTTAAGGACTTATTTTTTAGAAACTAGCTCATACAGTTGTGGAGGCTAACAAGGTTGAAATCTGTAGGGCAGGCTGGTAGACTGAGAAATCAAGCATGAGTTGGTATTATAGTCTTGAGTCTGAATTCATAGTGCAGTCCAGCAGACTGGAAATTCAGATACAAGTTTAATGTTACAGTCTTGATGTAGAATATCTCTTCTCTGGGAGATCTGAGTTTTAAAGCCTTCAGCTGTTTGGGTGAGGCCCACCCACATCATAAAGGGTAATCTCCTTACACATACAACATACCTTCACAGCAACATGTAGATTAATGCTTGATTAAGTAACTGGGCACTATAGCCTAGCCAAGTTGATATATAAAATTAACCATCACAATTACATGCGTATAGTACCTATTTTATTTTCTTGTTGATCCACATCTTGAGTACCTGTAGTTATCAATTAGTGGTCCTAGCTTTAAGTTCAATGCCACCCTTACTAATCTCTGCTAGAAGTACACCTCTCCCCTGAACTGAAGAACCAGAATTTCTAACCCAGGAGAGCCAATGTTGCAAATGTCATATACACAAATGCTGCAAATGGGTTACTGCAGGGACTACTCCTTCTCCTTCTTGATTCTTAGACCCATATATTCCAACTGTTGGGGATACTGTCTTATGTATCAGCTTTTGATTCAGTGTATATATTAAATGTATATACTGCATCTTAGAATAATGCACCACGACAACACATCTTGTCCCCAATCTGCTGCCTTGGCTGAGACTTTAAGAGTCCATTCTGTTATTTTTATT
>PVKH010011679.1:0-17645 GCA_004027955.1 Chaetophractus vellerosus
GGCTTGGAAAGGAAGCTACTCTTTCAGTTCTTTTCTAGGATGCACTGCTAGACCCGGGTCTGATTTGCCCTCCTAGTCCAGGGATGACAGATTTTGGATAGCCAGATACCAGGTCTTGGAGCATCATCCCAAGCTAGAAGGGGAGCTAAGAGAGTCTGGAGGATGCTGAAAACGAAATGTATGGCTTATAGAAACTGCTGGGCTCAGGGGCTGCTGGAAAGGTCTCTGCAGGGATGAAGAGGCTCTCAAAAATGAATGGGTAGGGGGCGGATGTGGCTCAAATGGTTGGGCATCTGTCTCCCATATGGAGGGACCTGGGTTCAATGCCCGGGACCTCCCAGTAAAATAAAGAAAAATACAGAAGGCGTGCCACCAGGCCCTGCGTGCGGGCGTGCCAGGTCCCGCCGAGCCACGCAGCAAGATGATGACGTAACAGGAGAGTGAAACAAGGGAGAGCCAGGACAAGACATGTCAAAAAACCAGGAACTAAGGTAGCACAGGTAGTAGGACGCCTCTCTCTCTCCCACATCGGAGGTCCCCAAGGTTCAAATCCTGGTGAAGACAGAAGGATGAGAAGAGAGGGCAGGAAACAGATACAGAGAATTGCCCAGTGAATGGACACAAAAATGGGGGGGGGGGGTGAGTTAAAATAAATAAATAAATAAATCTTAAAAAAAAAAAAGTGAATAGGTAGAACATTATCAAAAGAAGAGAAGTGGCTACACCAAACTTTTAAGGTGCTACCTAGATGAGGCACAGATATTGTGTGCTGCAAACAGGTATCAAAGTGCCTTCAAAGAAGGAGTCTTACATGCATCCCAAGGCTGTAAGTCATAAGATAAAAGGTCTGGGCTTTGAAGCCCAGAGACTGTATGTGTCTGTGTGTGAGACAGATTTTTCTGAATATAAAAAGCAATCCCTAATGAAGTTACAATTCACTGTGTTTGAGGGTTGCTCAAACTCTTTTCAGTCAATGGCTCCTAAGACAGAGCTTTATAGAATTGTGTGACAAGTCAGTACCTACAATAATGATGAGGAAGTTAATAGGCAGCTGGACAAGCCTGGATGTCAGATCCTCTTTCAGATTCAGCTTTTCTGTTCTAGAGTAAACTGGTCCAAGGAGTTCATGGCATTCTTGATCAGGGATCAAGAAAGGAGCCCTGATGGGAAGTGGATGTGGCTCAAGGGGTTGGGCTCCCGTTTACCATATGGGAGGCCCAGGGTTCGATTCCTGGGGCCTCCTCATAAAGGCAAGCCAGCCCGCGTGGCGTGGTGAGCTGCCGCAGCAAGATGATGCAACAAAGGGAGACAAGCAGACACAGAAAAATGTACTGCAAATGGACACTATGAGCACAAGCAGCTGGGGGGGGGGGCGCTAAATATTGGTATAAAGGATATCCTTATCTGACAAAGCCAGATGGGGCCATGACTAGGCATCCTGTTAACTAGCAAGGTCTGGTAGATGCCCGAGCATAAAGCAATTAAAGCAAGCTAGAAGTTGAGTACAGAAAAGTAGGGAAGACAGGTAGAAGCAGAGAGGAGAACAGGTCTATGCAGGTAAATTCAAGCATGTGGGAGCTGAGAGTCAACAAGAGCAAACGCACAACACTAATGCAGACAGCAAGCAAAGGCTGCTTATTCTCTGCCTTCTTTCAAAGGATGACTCTATTGGTCTGTGGGAAGCTCTGAGTCTACAGATACTGACCAAGACGATGAGTTAGAAGTAAAAACTGTGGGGAAAATCTGACCCAGAAGAACTGGATGAACTAGGAAACAACTTGCTAAGCAGGAGACTGGGAGTAGAAAAGTCTGCTTTCCTAAGGCAGAATAGTTAATGCATCTCTGCTGAACCCACTTACCTCTGACTTGCTGTTCTAGACTAAGGATGACTGCCACAGCCTGATGAAGAATAAGGAGTTTTGTTTGGGGTTTTTCACTCTTTAGATGAAGCTGACACATTCGGCCAAGCTCTTTGAATGCCTCATTAATATCCCTCACACGCAAGCGTTCTCTGGCATTATTAGCCATCCGCCTTTCCTTCTCCCTTTCTATCTTCTGCTCTGGGTTCAAATCCTCATCTTCATTAGTACTGCTGTAAAAGACAGTAACAACAATATCTATTAGGTTTCCTACAAAGAAAGATATTGTTATTGTACAAAATTATAAAGTATGGAAATGAAAATTACCTATAAATTTTACCACAAGTAGTAATAGCTACACTTAACATGATTATATGTCTTTCCAGTCTTTCTTCAATGCACAAACATAGTCTTATAGTTGAAATCATACCACATACCTTTTTGGATGCCTTTTTTCATTGCATATTATAGCATAAAGACTTCACACTACTGAAACTCTTCATAAGCATAATTTCAGTGATTATGTAATAAATTAGTAACTTGCTACTCAAAATGTGATCCACAGATTACGGTAGCATTGGAATTACTGGGAACTTAATTAAAACATAGAATCTCAGGTTCTATCTTAAACCTACTGAATCAGAATTTGTATTTGCATTTTAACACAAGTCCCAGCTGATTCATATGCACATTAAAGTTTGAGAAGCACTGTTCTACTACCACTAATGTACCATAATTTTCTTAACCTGTGCTCTTAAATATATTCTGGCAATCATGCGGTGAGGAAGAAAGGTCTAAGACATATATGAGGAGAAGAATTTCAGAAAATCACTACATTTTGTTCTGGAGAGAAATATCATCAGTAGTGATTTTTATAAAACAAGGAAAAACTGAAACTATTTTTCTGAAGGACAAATTGGCATTAGCCTTAAAAAAGTTCATTATATCTTTTTTTTTTTTTTTTTTTAAGGTACCAGGGGCTGGGGATTGAACCTGGGATCTTGTATGTGGGGAAGCCTGCACTCAAGTACTAAGCCACACTGTCTCCATGAGTTGGTTATTTTTATTTGTTTTGCTTGTTTTTTTTTTAAAAAGGAGGCACTGGGAATCAAAACCCAGGACCTCCCATGTGGGAAGCAGGCACTTAAACCACTTGAACCATATCTGCTCCCCTCCTTACATTTTTTTTTAATTTAAATTTTTTATTTATGCCTCCTTACATCTTGATCAACAATTCCTACTTTAAAAATTCATCCTAAGGATGTAATTAGAATGAATTACAAACAAAAAATGAATTACAAATCAAACAGCGGGGCTCCTGAGGGCCTAGAGACATCTAGTCACTATAGACAGGGAAGATAAGCTCAGGAATTTGGCACCCTGTCAGTGGGCCTTACTTTGGAATTTATGGTCATCAGTGTAACAGAGTTAGACTCATTTATAGTTTCCCTACACATGGCTCTTCTGTCCCTTTTATTTGAACCTATAATTACCACTATACTTGTCCCAGGCTTAAATCTTTGGTCTCTTTATGTGCCAGTTGAGCCCTGAATCTCAGCAGAGTTGCAACACCTACTCTCCAGTTCATTGGACTCATCCAGGACAACTAATAAGGAGATGATGATGGACAATGCCCATCCCAAGGAAGAGAGAGTATCTGTGACTGCAAGATAGTTCCATCTATCTGTCCCATGGAATCTAAGCCCCTCTCAATTAGAAACAGAGTGGGTATCACCATCCCAAAATCCTCAAGATTGGGGAATGAACAATGGACTAAAGTAGACTTATTATTATTCTATAATAGGCTTATTATTATTATAGCAATGGAAGAACTGGTATCATTCATATAAAGGCAGTGGCCACCAGAGGTTGTGAGGGGAGGGAGAGGGAAGAAGAGGTGTAACATAGGGGAATTTCTGGGACAATGGAATTGTCCTGTATGACACTGCAATAACGGATACAGGCCATTATACAGTTTGTCATTAACCTACAAAACTGTGCGTAACAGAGTGTAAACTATAATGTAAACTATAGTCCACGGTTAGTAGCAATGCTTCAATATGGGTTCATCAATTGTAACAAATGCACCATATTAATGAAAGACGTTGTTAATGTGGGAAAGTATGGAGGGGAGGGGGTGTGGCATATGGGAATCCCCTATATTTTTTACATAACATTTATGTATCTAAAGCTTCTTTTAAAAAAATTGTCCTAAAGATGTAGAGATGTACAGAGAAATTTATGTAAAGAAAGTTGATCACAGAATTATTTACATTAGCAACAAATTGGAGTCCAATAATAGGAAATGAGTAAAATAATTCACAGTTCATCCAGACAATGGACTACTATGCAGCCTCTAAAAGTCAAGCTGTAGATTATTCTAAGTAAAAGAAGCCAGACACAAACCTACACACTGTATGATTCCAGTCACATGAACTTCTAGAAAAGACAAAACTATGGTAACAGAAAGTAGATCAATGGTTGCTAGGGGTTAGGGAGGAGGTATCTGAATTGACTAAAAAGGTGCATGAGGAAACTTTTTGGGATGGTGGAAATATGCTATATGTAGTGGTGGTTCCATGATTGTGTACATTTATTTACCAAAGGATAAAAACTACACTTAAAACTGGTGAATTGTATTATATGTAAACTAAACTTCAATAAAACTGGTTGAAAAAAACATATGCTGTAGAAAATATTCAGGAATAGGTGAAAATGTGAAAAATACATTATTAAATGAAAGAAACAGAAATTACAAAACTTATTTCCAGTTGAATTCCCATTTAAAATGCATTTATGAAAAAGATTAAAAAAAGAAAGAACTAAAATGCATTTATGAAAAAAAAAAGATATAAGGTTGGCCTTATGTTGCCCAAAGGTCATGCTCTTTAGATCACACTAGCTCTCAATTTCTGATGACCTATAACAGGGGGGCAGCAAATTATCAACCTTGGGCTGAGTATATGTTTTTAGAAATAGTTTTATTGGAACACAGCCACACTCATTTGTTTACGTATTGTCTATGGCTACTTTCATGCTAGAAGGGCAGATTTGAGTAGTTGTGACAGAGATCATATGGTCCACAAAGCCTAAAATATTTACCTGCTATCCCTTTACAAAAAAAGTTTACCCACCTCTGACTATAAAATGAGAAGAGGAGGAGGAGAGAAGATGAAATAAGTTTCCACACATAGAACACTGCAAATGATTTCCCTTGAAATTCTATTTGAATAATAAAACTAGGAAAGAAGATGCCTCAAAAGAGTGGTTTCTGGATTCCCTGATCCAGTTTTTTACCCTTCATGCCCCTGCACAGTTGAGTAAAATATATATTAAAATGATAGTATTGCGATATTAAGATTTCATTTTTCCCCAGAGAAATGTCTAGGTGTTAAAAAAATAATAATGTCAAAAGGCACGTCATATATTTTTAAGTATGTGAATGACAGAAAAGACCATGCTGGTTGTTTTAGTTATATCTACTGTACTCATTGTAATGGCCTGTGCACCAAAAATTAACACAAAGAACAACATTTTATACATAAATAGAGATATACATATGATGATTAAATTTATGTATTTGGCCAGGTAATGGTGTCCAGTTGTTTGGTCAAGCAAGCACTGACCTGATTGTTACTGTGAGGACATTGTAACAACTTAAATAATCAGTAAGTTGATTATATCTACGGCTGATATATTAATGATCAACTGACAGTAACTTCAACAATGAGAGAAGTCTCATCTAATCAGTTGAAGGCTTTAAAAGGAGAAGTGATGACTTCAGCAGTCAGAAGAGAGAATTTCCATCTCTACTTCAGCCAGCCAGCTTCCCCTGGGGAATTCATCAAGAACTTTCATTGGAGTTCCTGGCTTGTGGCCTGCCCTATGAGTTTGGATTTGCCCACTCCACTTCTACAGTCACGAGACAATTTTTATAAAAATCTCATAATATTTAAATTAAGTATTTAAATACTTAAATTTAAATTAAATATATCTATCTATCTCCTGTTGGTTTTGTTTCCCTAGAGAACCCTAATACAATACATATCATTGATAAATGGATATATAAATCAAGAAACAGCATGTACTACAAATATACAAAACCATCTAATTTTAATGTGGAATTAGAAGAAGAAACTGAAGAACCTGGAAGTCACATGAAACTAATGTATTGTGTCTTTATTCTTCAAAGAAAGGTCAAGCCCAATTTTTGGGAAATCTTCCCTGACAAGATTAGTTCACCTGGAGTATTTCCTTTTTCATATTCTTTTCAAATTATTGTTTAAAACAGGAGCCAGCAAAATTCTTCTATAAATGGTCAGATAATAAATATTTTTGGCATTGCAGGCCATAAGATCTTTGTCACAATTACTCAATTTTACTGTGGCAGTGTGAAAGCAGCTTATACATAATATATCAGTGAATGGGGCATGGCTGTGTGCTAATAAAACTTTATTTATATGTACAGCAGCAGGCTGGATTTGGCCCCTGGGATATAGTTTGTCAACCCCTAGTTTAAACCATAAAATAGTATTATCCTATATTGAGCCTTACATTAACATACTCAAACATTTATTAATTGAATGTATCTAAATGTCTGTACCACACATTTTAACTTGTTTTAGTTATTTTGTTATCTAATTGTCTTATAGACTGCAATCAACTTGAGGGCAAAGATGTAACTCTTTTTTATATGTAGACAATAAAATGGTGTGGGGTAGTGGAAAACAATTTTGAACTCAGACAAATTTAATAATTTAATAATTTTCCCAGCTACTATATCCCATTTACTAGCTGGAAAAATTATTAAATTTTTTGCCTCAGTTTCTTCTTATGCATCCTTTTTAGAACTGCTTTGTGGATTAAATGAGATAACATAAAGAAAAGTCCCAACACAGTGTCCAGTACATAGCTGGCATTTAATAAATGCAGGACACCTTTCAATTTTCCAAGTATTATCTCCCATTGCAACTGAGTGAATTTAATACCAGGATGTTAACAAATACCTTGTTCTGCCTCTAGATGAAACCTTGATATCTTTTTGAGAGGATTCATCATCTGATTTCATATCATCTGATGAAGGAGGTTCATGAAGGTTCTCATCCTTCTCTTTGTTTTCGGTCTTTATTTCTGTTGGAACAATAGTTCCAGACTGACTTTGTAAGCCACCTAAGAGGCAAATGAAAAATAAATGAGCAGACATTTATAATTAGAAGTAAGACTGTAAAGCTTCCTAGATGATGAATATCCTTATTTATTTTGGGGTTATGATGGAAATCTGAAGGTATGGGAAAGTATACTACTTAGAGCTGGCAAGAACATGTCCACAAACTTGATTTTGTAGCATCTGTATTTAAAAGAACAAGCCTGATCTTGATGGTCAGTTTAATGCTCACTTTCAGGCACTATTCAACAACTGAAAAATATATGAGAAACTTGAGGCATTTTTAGAAACCAACTTCTTGGATGCTTATTTACAAGCACTATTAAAACATTCATCACAGTTTGCTTTTAATCAGAATTGTCTCTCTAATTAAATTATGAGGTCCTAAAAATGGCCACATCATTCAAAACACTCAACATTTTCTGAAATATCTTTCTCATTGCCTTTAGGGACCATGAAAGTTCACTCATGAGGGTCATTAAGAGAGACATGAAAAAAGTAGGAGCAGGTTAGAATATGGCCAGTAAATAACTGATGCGCCATAGCCACAATTGGCCCAGCCAAACAGAACCCTAAATATCTACCTCAACATTCATGTAGTATCACTACTGTTGGAATTCCCCCAGCTAAAATGACATGATTCACAGATGTCAATCTGGCTATGAGAAGGGTGGTAGTATTACAAATGATAACTCTGACAGTATTACTGCTAAAAACCATAAATATAGTTACCCCTATAATTTTCTTGTGTTTTATGGTTCAGGTCTGTGCTTGAAGCAGTGACTGTACTGGACAGGACTGAATGATTGCCATTGAGACTGACAGAGTCTTCCCGATGAGTTCCAACCTAAAGTTTAAAACAAAAAAAGACCAAGACAATTAAAATTCTTTTGCTGAGATTAATAGAGAAAGCAATATTATTTATCTCAACCTAGCAACTTTTTTTAAGGCATTTTTTTGTTTTTGGTGTGTGTGTGTGTGTGTGTTTCAATGGGAATTGCAAAAGACTTAGTAATACTGCTTTTGAATCAAACTAAAATGTTACTTTAAAAAAATTAAAATTCTAACTTTCAAATTTTATATCCCATAGAGGGTTGTTGTGAGAAACAAATGAGCTAATAAAGTGCTCTGTAAGCCATAAAGCACTATACGTTATAGAGTCTATTAGTGACCTTCTATAATCAATCTAAAATCTTATTTCATATGCTACCTAAAGATATTAAAGTATGCATGAACTTATATTTAACAAAAGATTGTTACCTTCCTAGTAATAATCATATATATCTACACATGATGCATTCCCGCCCCCCCCAACTATGCATTGCCTAGTGTTTTCTTCCTCTATCATCTCCATCAAAATTTTTAGAAGAGTGGCAAAATCAATTTAATAACCTAAAATAAAATTTCTGCATTATCAGGAACAAAAAACGCCATATATTTTTATTCTGCTCTTTAATCAAACTTACATAAGTCGTAGTAACCTGAAATGGAAGGTAAAATATCAAATAGCACTAAGCATTTGGCTATTGTAGTATTTTTAGAAAAATTAGTTGTAGATGAAGCTTTTTATTAGAACAGTAGCAGACATGTCAACTAGAAGACTAAGCCTTTAAATAAGTTTATTGCCTGGAGTTATACATGAGAACCACTGTTTTTCAAAAAAAAAAAAAAAAAAAAAAATCCTTCAATCTTAGTAAGCTGCTGGGCTTTGAATTTCTTGAGTAATTAATATAGTTTTTATCCTTCATGACTTAGTATAGATTTTACCCTAAGAGTTATAAATAATCCTGTGCAGGTTTAACCTGTGAGCTAAAACAGAAGTACAAAAGAAGTACAAATATAATTAAAGCAAAATTTTAGGCAATACAGGTCATTTGGTAGTAGAACCGATTAGAACATATCGGCCTTCCACCACACTTTTAAAGAAATCTTTGTCCTCAACTGATTTTTATCTTTAAAGTATTTTTTTAAAAATCCATTTAATGGATTCCATAGCTACTTTGAAAATTATTTGAGGATCATTCATTACTGGGGACTACTTATGTCACTGTTCCCTTGGATATTCAAGCATCTATACCATTTTTCTAAACCACACAATTTCATCAAACATTAGAATAAAAAAAATCTTAAAACTAAGAAGGGACCACAGAAACTATGGCAGACTTCCATTCCTTTTTCCACCCCTGAAACCTTCTATAAGCCTCCAGGTCTCCCTCAAAAGCAAAACTCTAAAGAACTAAACCTAGTAAAGGAAAGTAGTGGACTGAAATGTTCATTCAATAGAGTATATATATTTTTAAAAGTTTTAAATGTTTCATGAAATTATGTCAAGGATATCCTGGCCATGTTTATTCTTAACACACGAGAGTGCTTTCTTGTTAGCTATGAACTACACAATACTCAAGAGAAAAGTCAGTTCAAACGCATATTTTAAAGAAAATAAATACGGTATAAACACAATATATAGCTGCAAATTCTTTGGAGCCTTAAGCCTAGGACTATTCTGAAGATAAAATATAATCAGAACAATTTTGACTGGCTGAGGATATTGTGGCATGATAAAGTAAAAGCTGAGATATCTATGTTTGCATCTATAATTTCTATGTAAAACTTAAAAGTTCTATGTTAAAACTATCAAACAAAATCATTTAAAATGAAATAGCCTTGTAAATTATAAACTTTTAAACATATATATATTTACTATGTATTTTACATATTATACAAATGAAACTCATTTTACAGCAGTCTGTAAGATAACACCATCAGACTGTAACACACTGAAATTTCACTCATTTAATTTCTTTTTTTTAAAAGATTTATTTATTTTATTACATATCTCCCCTCCCCCCTGCTGCGGCGACACGCCGAGACTGGTCACTGCGCAGGCGCGGCTTTCCCCGCTTGTGGGCGGCTTCTGCTTCCATTCACGGCTGGCTCTCAGTTCACGGGTGGCTGGCTGCGCTCCATTCCCGGGCGACCTGCCCTGCCTGTGGCGGCTTTTGCCCTGTCCGTGGCAGTTTTTTGCCCTGCCCACGGCGGCTCTGCCCGCCCATGGCGACTTGCCATTCTCAAGGCAGTCTGCCCACTAGGAAAGGTCCCCGGGAACCGAACCCAGGGCCTCCCATGTGGTATGCCGGCGCCCTATCCACTGGGCTATCCAGCCGGCCCCTCATTTAATTTCTTAATTGTGATTTCTTTTTATTTCATTAATATAATTTCTGATTTTTGAATCTCAACTAATAATAATATTCCCTCCATCGCCTCCTTTCTCATGAAAGGCTTGGTAGACACAGGGTCATTATTTAAATGATAAATCTTAGGGATCTAACTTTTCCTTAAGGAAAATCAGAAAAGTTGTTGGGTTTGTTTGGGGATATAATTGCCATCAAATAATTTTGCGCCTATGGAATATTACAAAAAAAACTAAGTATGATATCACATTATCCTATATATTTGGCTTTCAAAAGAAAAAAAATAACTGGCACACATAGCAAAAATATAATAAGCCTTTAAAAAATGGCCTCAGACTAGCAGAAAGCTTGAAGTCTGGAATTTTTAAACTTAATGAAGTTAGCAGGAACTTTTTCTTTTTAATTTGATTCCCCTTACAAATGGCTCTGATATTTTCTTGAGAATTTAATTTTCACAGTTTTTATAATTCTCTTTAACCCCTTCTTGCCCTGGTTCCCACATCCTCCCTTTAATCTGTAGTTCCTCATTCAAATGACTCTATCCACACATACAACAGGTGTATAAACAGTTCTTTCTCAGAGCCCAATGCCTGTGGAGGCAGTCAGAGAGGGCCCTATTTTAATTGTTCCTCTCGTTAGCATACAGCTGACAGGCTGCTGCTATTGCGGGTCTAGCAGGGAAAGGCAAACCAAACCCCTCTGCCTGCTATGCTCTAAATTTCAATTATTATAAAGGGCTTCATTTCAGAATAAAAGGACCATCCCATTAAATGACATCATCCTGCATTCGGAATCTTCACAATCTGTGTTTGCCTTTACTTTTGTGGGAGCACCCAAAAGGGACCTGTTTTCATTTAATTTAACCAATGGCTTTAGCACCATAATGGAAAAATGTTAAATCTAATTAGTTGACGAATAAGAGGTTTATGAATTAAGGGACAGACTGAAAAGTACTCAGTATTAATTCCTCTCTGATTCTGAATTCTATTATGATAACATGCTCAATTTGTACTACTCACTAAATACTAATGATTTAAATTTAAACAGTATCAATCTATATACTGACTAAAGGATCTTTATGTAGTTATAAATAACCCCTAGGTATTTTGTTTTATTTGAATAGGGATTTTATAGAGAAACTTGGTAGTACTTCCATTTGTTATGATTCCTTTTAAGCAAGATTTTCATAAATAACTCGTTTTCCAAAATTAGAAAAAATATACTATGAATAATTTTTAATTATAAAAATGTTACCAATACCCTTAAAAAGTACTATAACGTGGTCTTAAGGAAAAAAGTACATTTCCATTTTAGAAAAATTTTTTTGCCTCATTTAGGGAAAAAAATGGTTAGAAAAAGTGAGACAGCAGTTATCCTTACATTCAGTTGAAACCCATACCCACAATTTCTGCAGCATACAGAGACAATCTATATTACTAAAATTAAATATTTTCTAAATGGAAGGTTAAAATAATTCCAAATTTATTTTGATAAGGGACAAAAACGCTGAGATAATTTTAAATAAAATACTCTATTTGTCAATTAGTCTTTAGTAATTTAATCTTAAGTCTCTTAGAACTAAGTAAAATATAGTTACTCTAATTGCTTTAGGATTTAGAAAACATGGTATTTTAAAATTATTATGTGACATAGTTGTAAATTCTATGATTTAACATGCTCTTGTAAAAAGAATTCCACATCTCCAACCACAGCTAAAACAACAAAAATCCTAAGCAATAACAAAAAATAATTGGGACAAATGCCTGCGTTAAATTTCCTTTAACAGTGAAATCAAAAGAACTCATGGGTGGAGTTTTATCCTGTATCATAAAAAAGAAACATTTTTAGATGTACTTCAATTATCTTAATACAAGAAGTTTCTAATCTTACTTGCTCTGATTTGAAGCTGAAATCACTATTTGACAGAGAAATAACTGAACACTTTCATTAAAGATAAAAGTGCTACCATAGAGCTATTTTGTTGGGCTGAGGTATTTAGACACTGCAGCTGTAAACAGAGGTGATAAACAGTAACTTTACACTGCCAAGTACCCAAACAAAATTAACAATTCCATTCATTCTCAGTTTTCCACTTAATACCATTTTTTTCTTCCTGTGAGCAGTTTATTCAAAAGTTTATTCTTGTACTAAACAAATGAGAGTACAACTGAAACCCAATGCTGACACGTCAGTAGTTCTAGAACATCATGATTTTACATTTAAAAATGTAAATGATGTATCAATATCACATACGAATAAGAGTGATTTAAAAATCTTAAATTTCACATTTGCCTTCTGCAAAATATTGAAAAGAGTAGGAAATTAAGTCAATGAAAATGTTAACCTCATTCAAAAATAAGAGCAAATTTTAAAACTATGCAAGACTGGGTATACTAGGAGCAGGAATGACCCATTTCCTGGTTTCTTTCCCAATATAATAATCTTTATGGAAATTTAATTTCAAGGATATTAAAACAATTAAAATATACTAATTATTTCAACTACAAGCTTAGAACATGAATCTCCTACAAATCAAAACTATCCGCTGTGGATAACCACACTGGCATAATCCTATTACAGCTAAAAACATTGCAGAGAAAGCAACTCAATAATGAAGGTATTTCCATGACCAAGGACACTATTTTGGTTCACCTATCTACGTACAATTTATACAAGCAACCTTGAAAAAATACTTGTTTGCACTGGAGGCAAGGGATGGAGCTATCACTTTTATCTTGCCCTCAAATCTTACTCTTCCAATTCCAGTGCATCCTGGTTCACCTCAAATATTTCAATTATTTCAGCAAAACCCTCAACTACTCATTAAAACAAATAAGCAAAAGGTTATAGGTTAGAAGAGAAAGCATTGGGGACACAATTTATGTTCTAAATCAGGGATTAGCAAACTGAAGATCATGGGCCAAATCTGGTACCGTTTCTAAAATAAAGTTTTCCTGGAACACAGCCATGTACATTCATTTTTGTATTGCTGGTAGCTGCTTTCATGTTACAATTTGAGTGTTAGGTAGTTGAGACAGAAACCACATAGCCCCCAAAGCTGAAAATATTTACTCTCTGTCCCTTTACAGAAAAAAGTTGACCAACCTCAGTTCAAAATTCGAGGGGGGAAAGCCATATCATATTTAAGTCCTGCAATTAGGATGATGACCTATAGTAATAGCCACAAGAACAAAATTCCATTATAACAAAAACTTTATCTGAATGTTCTGTGGAGTTCCTGGCAATATTTATCAGAATAAATCCACTCTCTGCAGGAAGTAACTAATGGAATGATGAAAATTAAATATTTTTGAAAGAGTTGTCCTAAAACTGCTGGTAAATTGATATTTCTGTGGTTACTTTGTAATTTTGCCCATGTAACTGACATTTTTAAAGGCCTAAACCAAATCTAATTTATATTAACACAGAGGAAAGTATATAAACTTCAGGAAAGTTAAAGACAAAATAAGAAAGTGATTCTAGAATATAAAATTGAGTTATTTCTTCATTATGAACAGATGCACCTTGAAGATGGTTGGCAATAATTATAACAATGTGTACCAAATAGCTCATATCCTCCAAGAACATGTTAAGGGTTGATTCCATATGGGTAGGTAGTGAGTATATAAAGTACAGGACCCTCCCCCCCCATTGTACTGATGGTAGTCTTCAGACATGGATAATAGCTCCCAGGATAAGAAAAGAATCTTCCCCTATAGCATGCTGAAGTCTCAATGGGGAGAATTTCTAGGAGAGTGGAATCTTCATTTCATTCCATCCTTTGGTCTTTCTGCTGAAGACGTAAACTGTTTGCTGAAGATGAGGATTCACAGCTAAAAAGCTCATTATAGAAGGATGAGAGATGATGGATTTTGCCAGACAGTAGCTTTTTATTTATTATTATTAAACATTTAAAACTTCCCAAGACACACCAATCTAACATTGTGCCACATTTAAGGTGTCATTCTAACTATCCATCAATCTAGCAAACCACCCATCTGTTTTTCTGTCAGTCTATCCATATATCAATCCATTTTCTGTACTTCAGTATAGGTTGTATATATCGTACTCCCTGAACACTTAATAATGCTATGTACATTTCCTAAGAACAAGGATATTTGCTTACATATCTACTTTAAGTACAGTTATCAAGTTCATTTATAAAACTTAATGTTTATATTCCAAATTTTCATTTCCCAAAAATGTCCTTTTGAGTCTTTTCTTTCCTCCTTTGTTAGAGTCCATCCAGGAATTGCCTTTACTTGTCATTGTTTCCTTAGTTGCTTGGTCTTTTTCTTTCTTTTTGTTTTTAAACTGTGGGAACATATTTGCAATATAAATTTCTTCATCCCATTCACTTCCAAGCATACCATTCAGAGGGATTACTCACATTTGCTATGTTGCAGTACCCTCACCACCTTCTGTTACTAAGACTTTTCCATCTCCCCAAATAGAAAACCTACATACATTTGGCATGAACTCCCCATTTCTCCTGTTTCCCCACTCCCTGAAAAGTTGTACTTTATTTTCTATCTCTACGAGCTTGTATATTGATATTTTCTTTGTAGTTACCATGGGGCTTAAATTTAACATCCTAAATCTATAACAAACTCATTTGCTTTGATACCAACTTAATTTCAATAGTATATAAAAACTGTTATTTTATAACTCTCCACCCCCACCTTTTGTAGTTTTTGTCACAAATTACATGTTTAGACACTGAGTTCCAAACCACCAATTTACCATTGCATTTTATGTATTTGCCTTTTAGATCCTGTAGGAAGTAAGAAATGGAGTTACAAACCAGAGATACAATAATAATGGCATTTATATTTATCCTCATTGTTACCATAACCAGGACTTAAAGAGGATTCAATCTATTGCCTATTGCCCTTTCCTTTCAACCCGCAGAACTCTCTTTAACATCTCTTCTAGAGTTGATCTAATGGTGATGAACTCCCCTTATTTACTGTGGGAATGTCTTAATCTCTCCCTAATTTTGAAAGGTAGTTTTCCTGGATATAGAATTCTTGGTTGGTAGATTTTTGCTTTTTATCACTTTAAATATGTCATCCCATTGTCTTCTTGCCTCCATGGTTTCTGATGAGAAATCAGCACATATTTTATCAAGGTTCCTTTGAACGTGACATTTTGCTTCTCTCTTTATCTCTGGCATTCAACAGTTCGATTACAATATACCATAGTGTGGGTATATTTAAACTTATCCTGTTTGGAGTTTGTTGAGCATCTTGGATGTGTACACTCATGTCTTTTGTTAAATTTGGGAACTTTTTAGCCATTATTTATTTGAATATTCTCTCATCATCTCTCTCCCCCACTGGCCCCCTTCTGGGATTCCCACAATATATATATCAGTACATTTCATGGTGTCCGACAAATTCCTCAGGCTCTGTCCACTTTTCTTTATTCTATCTTCCTTCTGTTCCTCAGACTGGATAACTTCAATTGTCTTATCTTCAAATTCACTGATTCTTTCTTCTGCCAGCTCTGATCTGCTGTTGAACTCCTCTAGGGAATTTCTGTTACTTCCCCTCTAGAGGAAGGAATTTTTGTAACTTCCCCTCTAGGAAATTTTCTGTTACTATGATCTTCAGCTCTGTTTGGTTCCTTTTCATAATTCCATCTCTCAATTGATATTATTTTCTTTGGGTTCACCTATTGCTTTCCTGATTTCCTTTAGTTCTTTGCCCATGCTTTCCTTTGGCTCTTTGACTTTAGGACTTTAAAAAAGAAAAAGTCATTGTCTGGTATGTCCCAGGTCTGGTCCTCTTTATTGATGTTTTCTAATGCTTTAACTTTCTTTTTGCTTGGGTCATAATTTCCTGTTACTTTGTATGTTTTGTTGAACCTGGACATATTGATATTTTAATGTGTTATTAAATGTGTTATTGCTGGAATTTAGAATTAGTTCCTCAAGCTTGTACCCAGCTAGTGCTATTATAGTTTTCTTTGAATGCCAGAAGCTAACAACAACAAACAGAAGGAAAAAAAAACACCTTTCCAGTCTTTGCAGATTGGCCTGTGAGAGTGCTCTTCTTTAGGGCTTACCCATACAATGAATTTAAAGAATAGCTCTAGGACAAAGTTTAGGGACTTCCTTGATCCTTTCTGGGCATGTTTCTTGTCTTGGGCATGCTCAATCCCCCATTCAGATACAAATGTCCCCTCTTTCCTAGGGAAGAGTTTCCTCATGATCCTGGCTACTGCACTGTATTTCCTGCAGCAGTAACCCCTTGCCTGAGACAGCTGCACGCCTGCTCTCCCACAGTATTCTGTTGGAGTGCTCAGTAAGCTGTCTTCTACACACTGGGCAAGTTCTGGGATGGTGAGTTCCTCAGGCTACCAAAAAACATAATGGGCCAGACATACATGCTCCCAGTATGTGCACAAAAGTTACACTGCTCCCTCTGGAACCGGGACCAGGGATTCACACTGGGAGCACAGGATGGCTCTGTGCCAAGTGGGTGAGGGGTGAGGCGGGGGCCAGGTAGAGTGCCACAAGATCCTACTGCTTTTATTTTTTTTTAAAGATTCATTTTTATTTATTTATATATCCCCCCCTTTTTGCTTGTGCTCACTGTGTTCATTTGCTTTGCGTTTTCCCGTGTCTGCTTGTCTCCCCCTGCTGCGTCAGCTCACCGCGCGGCGGCTTGCCTTTGCCAGGAGGCCCCGGAAACCGAACCCAGGGCCTCCCATGTGGTAAACCAGAGCCCAACCAATTGAGCCACAGTCGGTTCCCCCTACCACTTTTAAGTAGCTTTTTTCTTAATTTGGTGCTTGCCCTGTTACTGCAATCAGTTCTTTAACTGTTTTCTGGAGTTCTAAGAAAGATGTTTCTGCCAGTTCTTGCTCCGTTGCTCAAAGCTTCTGAGAGGTAAGGAGCCCTGAAACATCTCACTCACCATCTTGATCAGAGTGAGGCTTAGTTGATAGCCTTTTATTTTAGGGGTTAGAAATATTTGCATTTCCAGCTGTGGGAAGTACTAAGGATTGTGTTTGGATGGAGTGAGGAGAGCAGATGATGTCTGGCAGGCGTCCATCAACTAAGAAGGTTATAAGAACTGAAGAGAAGACCTTGTTGACCCACTGAGCAATTGCCTAACCTTAGTTGCTGTGGTATGGTTTCTAACGCTCAGACTAAGCCAGACTCATCTCAGGTTTTAGAAGACCTTTATTGTAAACTGCTGAGATTTTTCTTTTTAAAGACTATCTCTGGCCCGGCTAGATAGCTCAGTGGATAAAGAGCTCGCTGGGAAACCACATGGGAGGCCCTGGGTTCGGTTCCCGGGGACCTCTCCTAGCGGGCAGACCGCCTTGAGAATGGCAAGCCGCCATGGGCGGGCCGGAGCCGCCGTGGGCAGGGCAAAAAGCTGCCACGGACAGGCAAAAGCCGCCACGGGCAGGGCAGGT
>PVKH010011680.1:0-17631 GCA_004027955.1 Chaetophractus vellerosus
TGCTTTATGGCCTTGTGAATGTAAGCTTCTACCCCAAATAAATACCCTTTATAAAGCCAATAGATTTCTGGTATTTTGTATCAGCACACCTTTGGCTGAATAATACACCCTTGTTGCCTGACAAAAAACCTGGGTAATCAGCCTGATGCATTCATAGACTCATTTGGAGACAACCGGATTTCAAAGAAAGAATTTTAATTGCATTGTGCAAGGCAGGAGAATAGAAGACAAAGATCTCAAATCTATTTTCCCTGAATTGTATAAACTTTGGGTTTTTATGAAATTCATAAAAAGGAAGGTGGAGATAGTGGCTTTGGGATGTTAGGAGATATTGATTGGTTTGTTTAATTGGCAATATATAAGCTCAGGTCCTAGAGGCTGGCTGGTATAAACATAAGGTTACAGCTTACAAAGTGGGTCACAAATGGCTTAATTTATGTCCAATAGGAACTGACAAAGTCCTGGTAAGCAATACATGAAGTTGTAAATAGTTCAATCCACATAGGATAAAGTAGACAAATTGAAAATCACCAAACATGACTAAGTTAAGCAAAGTGGACCCTCAGGGGGTGGTTAAGGAGTCACAAAATCCATGCATGGTAAGATAAGGAAATACAAATAGGGGCTAGCTAAGAGTTAAAGTTTGGCAAAGAAATAAGTTTCAGACATTTGTCTCTAGCTACTTTAAAGTTAACATACATTAAGGCCATGATTACAGTGAGTGAGTCATTCTACATTATACTAAAAGTAAGAAATCATCTCTATAATAATTTACTGACTATAGTTATTTGTAAACTCATGACTATAGTTATTTGTTAATTCTCCTTACTCATTTTCACCCCTAGGACAACTTTGATTGTAAAAGCCAAGTTCAATTTTTTGGTCTTACAGATTTTGTTTTTTAAATGATCATGGATAATGAAGACATGAACATCCCTATGTATGTATCTTTGAGGGTTTTTTTTTAGTATATGCTTGAGAATAATGGCTCTAATCTTCTAAAAATTTTTTAAATTAAAAGTGAATATTTTCCAAAGTTAACTGTTCCTTGGCTATCACTAGTATACTTTCGATTGAAATCTGCCCCCTCATCAACTGGAACTGGACTTATCCCCCTCCCCAATCCTAATTTTGTGAGCCACACATAGACTATAATTTCTCTGCTGTCCATTCCTTATGCACTGTTATGTGATTGTTCTAATTGAAAGAAATAGTGACGTACAGTTGACATCATTAGAAGTTACTTTTACCTGGGTCATTTTCAAGTCAAGTAAGGATTGGTCAGTGCCATTGGGCAATTCTAATGATATTCTTTGATGGCCTCGGTTTGCTCTGAATCTCTCCTGTTTCAAGCTTGGGTAGATTTGGGCTCTGCTTGTCACTTATCACTGCTTCCCAGGTGTGATTTACCTCTGCATGTATGAAATTGCAGGCTGCTCAAAACTCCCTCCATCCTGTCACACCTGCACAATGCCTTCCAGAAATGCTTAAATATTTGTTTGCTTATTTGTGTTACTATTCTTGTATTTCTTGGGTCAAAAGATTTTGCTCTGGAGAGTTTTCCTTCCATTTCTTTAAAAATGCTTATAAATTTATAGATGGCAATGTTTATGCAGTCTGGTTATTTCTTTAAAATTCACATCTATATCACTGATAGCCTCATCCCAGTGGAAAGAATGCTTTGAAATCATCTGAAAATAAAAGTTGATCATGGCATTGATGACCTCTATTTCAGTGCTGAGGGAATCCATACCATGTTGCCATCCTTTTGACTATTCATCAATTCAGGGATAAGTTGAACATGATGCATTTGGTACATGGTCTTCCTCTTTGGGATTGCAGAAAGTGATCCCCCTAAATTTTGGAGGTCATTCCTTTGACTAAGAAATACCATTCTTTAAAAGCTCTGAAGAGCAGTTCTCTTCAAATGCTTATCTGCCATTTGAAAACAATACAAATTTAATGATAAGGCTATTTAACATAATGTCAGCATATACATTCTTTAACAAAGCAAGGTGAAGTTTTACAATTGTGAGGACTTTTATGAGTCTTCTAGCACCCCTAGATGATTATAAGGTGGTTAGCATGTCCCAAAACTGTGTGAACAACCTGTGTTTAAGGCTTCAGAGAATGGAATGGCCCATGGGCTAGTCAACCCAAATCCATATGAGACTTCAATTTGTAAGCATAACCCCCAGGGAAAACTAATTATAATTCAACCCCCTCATTTTACAAAAGGCAAAACTGAGGTTAAGAGGTCAGAGATTGCAATGCACTTGTTAATGATAAGAGTGAGTACTTTGGTCTTCTGACTCTCTCCCTTGGACACTTAATGAGAGAATAGAGGACCTATTTGTACCTCTGCTGGACAATCCATTCCAAATGTTTCTTTTGAAACTTTACAAATCTCATGCCAAAAATAAAGGAGTTCAAATGATCTCTAAAGTTGCACTCTGTGTGCAGTTCAGAGAATGAGGACGACCTCTACGCCAAAGATATGGTACGGAAAACATCCTTCTGAGAAGTGTGAATTTGCTTTGTCTTTATAATGATGTAAGAAATTAATTGTTCATTGCAAGAAATGTACATTACAGATGAGGCATGAAGAAAATATTGATATTAATCTGTAAAAAGTTTAAAAAATATTTCTTTGTGACAAATTACTGCTGAAGAACATGTACTCTTCTACCTAAGTGACCCCTGATGAATTCATTATACAGTTAATACAGAAATGGGATCACATAATTTTGGAAACTATTAATGAAACTGACATTTAAGAGCATCTACTAACTAAATGGACCTAAGTTTATAAAAGCAAGGAAGAAAAATATGACAATACTAAAGCTATGTATATTTATACAAACACATATATGAGACAGATGATATGGGACATAGATTAGGTTAAATAGGAATCATGTTTCTTTATTTTTATTTATTTTTTGGTGGGGTAATGAGGTAAGGTGGTTAGAAAGAACACATTTTAAGCAAAACAAAAAAGAAATCTGAGAATACTGAGTTACTAAGAAATTATTCCATTAGAGAAACAGAGAGTGAACTGTTGGCACATAAGCTAACCAAACAGTGCAAACCCAGCATATTTTGCCCAAAAGTTTCTTTTTTATCATTAACCTAAGTCTAAAAGTCTAAATGCTCCAATTAGTTATGCAGTGAAAAATAAATCTATCACATTTAATAAACTACTGAATTAGTAGAGACGATGATTATCAACTTTCGGAAGAAAAATCAAGCAACCATGCTTTCAGAAATAACTGGAAAATTGGTAATACATAGTAATGTGAATGCAAATGACATTTACACTCTTTGGGGGCTGAGATAACATGGGTTCCTGGAAAGATTGTCTTGTGAAAACTGGACCTAGAATATGCAACACTTTGTCTTGCAGATTATCGGTATTCCTTCTTAAAATTGCTAGCAAGATTAACAAAACTCAGCTATTTCAGTCAATTTAAGATACAATGGATTTAAAAACATAAGGTCAGTTAGATTACAAAGAAAATAAATAAATGGTGTAGTAAACTACACCACTGTAGAAGGTTAAGGAGTAAAAAAAAAAGCAATTGTCTCCATCAATGTAGAAAAGGTATGTGATTTTTTTATTTCAAACTCCATTTCTGCTAAAAACTCTTAATAAAAATTTGTAGTCAATAGCTAGCATCTTAACATAATAAATATGTATTTTAAGCCAAGAGTCAACATCATGCTTGTAACATAATCAAAATATTCTCATTAAATACAGAACATGAAAAGGAAATATCATATCATCATTGACCCTGAAAATGTTTTTGGAGTGTACTTCATGCAATTATAAAAGAGAAAAAAGCAAGCTCTTAGATTTTAAGCTCTATGAAGGTCCCAGTTTGTCTCTAGTTTGATGCATATTTATATTAAATTAATTGTCAGAGTATATTAAGAAAAAAGGCAAAATTATCTATACATGCAAATTATTATGGTCATTTGTTTAAATACCCCAGAGAAGCAATTGAAAGGCAATTAAATCAAATAGGAGGATTCAATATGTTAGCTAGCAAAAAAGTTATAAATAATTAACAAGAAACATTTAGGATTTATATAGTCTATTTTAAGCTCACTTAAAGCAAATAAATTAATATTTGAATAAATGGTATGAAAGACCTAATTTGGAGCTAGATGATATTTATATTGTAAAAATAGCAATTCACACTAAATTAATTGATAAATTTCATCTGGAACCATTAAAGCTGATTATAAATTAAATGCGAAATCTGGAAAAAGTGAGAATATCAAGAGCAAGACACATAAACTAATCAAACAGGTATTAACATGTGTATGAAATTATACTAGTTAAAAGAGTTTGTTGGGAAGCGGAAATGGCTCAAGCGATTGAGCTCCTGCCTACCACATGGAAGGTCCAAGGTTTGGTTCCTGGTCCCCCTTAAAGAAGACAGCGAGCTGGTGCGACAGGCAGGCACGGCAAGATGACGCAACAAGAGACACAAGAGGAAGAAAAAACTTAATGAGAAACACAACAAAGCAGGGAATGGAGGTGGCTCAAGAAATTAGGTGCCTCCCTCCCATATCGGAGGTCCTGGGTTCAGTTCCTGGTGCCTCCTAAAGAAACAAAGGAAGACCAACAGACACAGTAAGTGCAAACAATGAGAAGATGGGGAGAAATAAATAAATAAAATAAATCTTTTTTTAAAAAGGAGATTGTTAATATTTCAGTAATAAACATATACTCCTTAAAACAGAAAAGAAAGTACATATATAGACTCAAATTAAGGTGGAGATAAAATATAAAATGAGCTTTGCAAGTCAAGTTAGTGAAAAAATTAACAAATGAATGAATTAGAAAATGGAGAACAATAAAAGTCAGACTTACCGTACTTCTTGCTCCAAAATAATATCTTACAAACAAAGCAGGCACATATTTGAAGATATGTGTGAGAACTAAGAAGGCATAAAAAAGTGAGAAACTTTTTAAGATGACCATCTTAAATTTTTTAAATATATAAGGCAATAAACCTACAGTCAAAAGACATGATAAACTGAGAAAATAGTAGTTTTCAACATATATGCCTTACAAAGGGTTAATTATAGTTTCATATTTCTATTCATATGTGATAATATCCCTTTACATTAATAAGGAAAGAAAGTCCCATCCAGGAAGAAAAAAATGGGCAAAATATATGAAAGGTCATTTTACAGAAAGTAAGGAAAAAAAGAATCCTTATAAATTTTAAAACATTATTTTAATGCATTCATAAAGAAATGCATATTAAAATAATGAGATGCTACTTTTCACAAACTAGATTGGTAAAATATAAAATGTTGATTATACAAGTGCTGGTAAGCATATGAAAAACTAACCCTGTCATCTAGGTTTTGGAGAGAGTATAAATTTTGCTTGCAAATCTGGCAGGGTTTATTAAATTCTAAAATTCACCCAAAATTTCACTTCTAGTAATTTTTCTTAGAGTACGTGTCCTGCATGAAAGGCTGTATGTTATTTCGGAGAAGGGACTGTGCTAATTTGAACCACTCCAATGTAATTTTATCTTTTAGTACAATAATATTTAGTGCAATAATGATCTAGGACTTGTTTCTTAAGGAAAACAAGGCTCCTCTACAAAGTTATTTTACATATTCCTTGAAGAGTATTGAGCTGTGAAGAACAAAAGGTGATTTGGCTTTTCCTTTCTCTCAATGGCCTCAGCAAACTCACTCAGCTTTAAAAGCTATTCCCTATTAAACGTCTAGGGCTCAGGGATTGTCCTAGATTTTATATTGCTTCTAATCCTTCCATTCATTCATTAAGGTAGATATTCTTATCTATGTATTAAAGATAAAGGAACTTGCTTTTCATGAGTCAAAGAGAAATTCTGGATCCCAAATTGGAAGAGAGATGATCAGATAACAACACAGTGGCATATTTTGTATAAGAAGGAAGTGAAAAGAATTTGCATTCCTGTTATAACTAATATCTATTTCTGAGCTTGGAGAGAAAAAATCAGTATCACCTTATGTTAATCTCTAGGTCAATGCAATTACTTTCACCCTGATAAAAATTACTTTCTTTAAAT
Organism: Chaetophractus vellerosus; assembly: GCA_004027955.1. Lineage (NCBI taxonomy): Eukaryota > Metazoa > Chordata > Mammalia > Cingulata > Chlamyphoridae > Chaetophractus > Chaetophractus vellerosus. The sequence continues at coordinate 6,081 of PVKH010011680.1, forward strand.
TTATATAACTTAACACCAGAAACTAGAAGTCAGCAGAAGTTAAATTTAAATTAGTAAAAGTATGCTCTTAATCATCTTGCAATATAAGAAAGATAAACTTAGGGGCTTTTTACACTAAAGCTAGAGAGAAGAAAACCTACCAGATCACAAGATTTGCTCAATGCAATGGAATATTTATGTGAAGGAGACTGGATAATTCCTATTTATGAAAGTCTGGGTACCAGTTAGGATATTTACAGATGAAAGTGTCTGAAAACCAAATAAATACTAGCTTAAAGAAACAGGATTTTGATAGCCTTGTGAAACAAAAAATGGGGACACAGGATAGTTCCGGGACTGGTCATACATTGGTTCAATGATATCAGAGCTCCTGGTAAGCTTCTTGGGGACTTTCTATTCAAGATAGTTGCTCAAAAGGAAGGGACAATCTTAGGTGTGTGTTTCTTCCTAAAATTGAAGACAACTTCCCAGAAACCTTCATCACACTTCTTTTTACTCCTTGGCCAGGGTTGGGTTTCACACCCACATCAATCACTGGCAAAGGATGTACTGGAATTCCCTTGGGTAGCTCACTTTAAAGGATATTCAACGTACGGGAAAGAAGAGTAGTCCGTGAAGCACATAAGGCAAAACTTGAGCAACCAATTAGTGTTTGCAAAACTAATACTGAAGCACAATATATTTTTTAATGCAGAAGAGCAAGGGATGACTCCTCAAAGTTTATTAAGTTGCACAGTTCCTATTCAATTTCTCATACAAGTTCTCGTTCAAAATGACCAAAATCAATATATTTCTGTCCTTACTTTGACTCATTAGCCCTTATAAATACACATTTTATAAATAGTTTTGAAATTATTTAATCAGCTTTTCCAATCCTGATTTCTTTGTCAGTGAGACTGAGAGCACTAGCACATTCCCCAAGTTAATCCTAGATAAATACAACAATAAATCTCATAACTGAGGTGACCTCACCTCCTAGTCTATAAATCTCTCATTTAAAGCAATAATAAAATATTATTAATCAGTCTTTTCATTTACTGCTTTTTCAAATTTAGTTTTCAATTCAAGTGCTTTAATAATCTCAGTTAATTTCAAAACTTCAAGCCTGAAAAAAAAAAAAAACAAGTAATTTGGGGGAAAAAAAAAGAGTCTTTGGATTTATTTTATTTCTCCTGATTGAAATATATTGGTTTTTGGAGGAAATGTCTTTTGGTTCCCAATTATGTATATTGTGCAGCCTTTGTCTGTATTTTCCAAGTGATTTAAATGAATTTGAATCAGCTCATTAGGTTTCAGACTGGTGCTGAACATAATGACTCATTCCTAAATTAATATTGTCTATCCTGAACTACTCTTGTCTAAATCACTTTAATCACTGGAAAGATTCATACTTTTCAAAAGGAAGGCTGCATTCAAATGAATTCTGCAACAGTTCATTAGGTAATGATGTCATTTATGTTCCCTGGGTCAGCAAATGTGTTCCTTCCCGGCTTTAAAAATGGACTGACTATGAGCAGATAAACAGGTACTTTGTATGCATTTGACATTCGTACATGCACAGAAGGGAGACATTATGTTGGAATGAAATGTTTCAATTTGGGACATTGCTATTTCTTAGATTCAGCCTCATCTTTTTTTTTCTTTTCTTTTTCTTTTCTTAGCTTAGCAGCTTTATTGGACACATGTTCCTGTCTTTCAGAAGCAGTCGAAGTGTCAAATGCTTTGTCACATCTCCTTGACACCAGGCCGTTAAAAAGGAGATTCTAACTGGAGTTTAGCTTGAGCACACCAAAAGGCACACATTTAGAAAGAATATCTTGTTTGATGCTAAAATTTGGTGACACTGAAGTAGAGGCTACTGCAGGAAGACCTCGAAAGAGATAACGATCACAGAAAAGCAGATAAATAACCTAAGATTTCTCCCTTTCGCTGTTCCTTGAAATTGTCACACCCCAAAATATGACAAACTAACGGTTGAATGTGGGTAGCATCTCAGAATATAAATGCGTGACCGTTGAAAATTCAGTCTATACAGTGGTTCCTAAATATTCATCTAGGAATAAATGGCAGACTGGTTGTACATGAATCGACAGGGGAAGAGTCTCCTGCCCTCTTCTGGGAGATTCTTCTTCAAGAGAGATCCGAAAAGTCTAGCAACTTATCTTAGCTCATAGTGACAGAAGGAAAACAAGAACTTGAGCTGTGGTTCAAATGGTGAATTCTCTCATTTACTAATTTATTCATTCATTTAAAAAGTCTTTACTTAGGTAAAATAGCTACCTTTATTGGGTGCTTTCTGTGTGCTAGATGTGATATTAGAATTTAAAAAATATTATATCTAATTTAATCTTTAAAACAATTATATGAAGTGGGTATGTTGACCCTACTTATAGGTATGGGAGTTTAGAAATGTCAAACAATCTTACTAATCCCACACAATGAGTATTGCATAGAGATTCAAATCCAGATCTGTCTGAAATCAAACTCATTTTTATTCCTCTATTTTCCACTGGCTCCTTTTTTGCTAAGATCGGGGAAAGCAGAATGGAAAGTACAGGAAAAGGTACAGAAACCACTACTTGTATTAAAGGACTCACCCAATGTCCCATTGTTTGCTGCTGTGTAATAAATGACTTCAAAATACAGGGTCATAAAATAGCTTTATTATGCTCATGGAATCTGTGGTTTGATGTGGACAGAACACAATGGAAATGGGTAGTGTCTGTTGCATGATCTCTGGGACACCTCGATGGCTAGGGACTGGGAACATTTGGAGGTGTCTTCATTATATGTTTGAGGATTGATGCTGGCAATGAGCAGGGATCTCAACTGGAGTAATGGACTGGGAAACTTACATGTTGCTTCCTGTATGGCCTGGAACCCTTTGCAGTATAGTGACTGCATTCAAAGAGTGAGTGTCCCAGGACAACCAGGAAGAAGCTGAATCACCTTTTTATGACTTAGCCTTGGAAGTATAATAGTTTCACTTCTTCTCGGGTCACAGCCTGTCTAGATTCAAGAGGATAAAACACAGACATACTTCTCAATAGGAGGAGGGTCAAAGTTAGATGGAAAAATTGAGGGTTGGGAGCTATTGTTACAACCATCTTCACTAAATGAAATCTGCCACACCCTCCATGTGACTAAAGCTATGTCAAGAAGTCACTAGATGATAGAGCATAAGCAGATGATCCAAGTCAATAGATATCTCCATAAGCCTAACGATTCAATGCCCCAAGTAAAACTTCCTGGATGGAATCTAAGCAACATGTTTACACGGCTGGACTGCTGACTTGGTGGCTATTTTTCATGTGACTCTTTTCTCTTGATCAAGTAATTTTTCTTTATTCTCTACACCCTTTGCACAGAGAAAAATGTTTCAAGTAATTCTGGTTCTCTTTATGCAAAAAAACAGTATTTCTTTACATTAAAGGGAAGAAATTGGTTAGAGGAAAGTCCCACAAATAAGATTGCAAAGGAAATGCCCATAGGAACGTGTGAAATGCAAGAGCCATATTTGGGAACTGACGGCGTTAAAAGCTTGAAGAAATCTATTCTGCTAAGAACTCGCTTCATGAAAATTATTATTAATTTTTCACAAAGTTTACAATTAGATTAAAATTGGAAGCACCAAGATATCTCTGTAGTGTGGCTATAACTATGACTAATGCATTTTCTCATCCTTTAGGGGGAATTAAAAATGGAGAACTTTCTTTCCAACCTGCCATACCTTCAAAGTTATGCAGGCAACTGGGCCACCTAGGACAAGAGTGATGAAACACAAATATCTACAGTGGCCAGGGAAGTGATCTCCATAAGTAAAACGCCAAATAACAGTCAACAGCATTCTTTAGAAAAAGAGTATGCTGAGAAGGGATGAAGGTAGACCTGATGTGTGTGTATAAGTGTAAGAGACAGAGAGACAGAGGCAGAGAAAACACCTGGAAGTGGTGAATATTCTGCCAACATAGAGTGCACATTCATGTTCAAAGAGTTCATTCATATTCAGATAGCTTCTGTCTCATGGGAATCTGACTCTAATATTTCCTGATGTCTTACAGGTTTTAAATAAGCTGGATATATAGATTTTAAGTAAAAAATAATATTAGCTATAAAATATTGTTGACAATTTTGCTTTCTGTAAAGTACTTAGTGGAGCCACAAAAAAAAAAAAAATTGATCCCAAAAGTCAACAGAAAACCTCAGATGATTTTCAGTTTCAATCCTTGGGCCACTAGGCTTTATTACGTTGTCTTCATGATAAGACTAGTAATCATTATTTTGACTACTGAGAAAAGATGTTAATTTTTGTTTTGTTTTGTTTTCATACCAGTAAAGGATTCTGACTTCATGTTTCCATTATTTCTCAAATATATTTAAAATATGTCTTCCTGCCTATATCTTCAGTTTTAAGTTCATTTTCATCTTCATAGGTTAAGAATAAGAGTTTCAGTGTTCATCAATCTCTAAGTATTACTAGCTGTGAGATCTTAGGCAGAATGCTTAACTTCTCCCCTGCCTTTGTTTCCTCATCTGAAAATGACAATAATCATAATACTTGGGTCTTTGAATTGTTGAGGAGTTTCAAAATAGTAACACATATAAAGCAAATAGAACTGTGCCAGGCAAATATTAAGTAGTCAATAAATGTTAACTATTATCTCTGTGAAAAATCATACTATGTATTAATTAATATTCTTTTTTTCTTCTTTTCCATTTAAAAATTTATTGAAGTATATCTCTTATACATAAACATACATAATAAGTGTATAGTAAAAGTTGTGAACTTACAAAACATGCATAACATCACACAGGAGTTCCATACATCAACCTACCACCAACATCTTGCATTGTTATGAGACATTTGTTACAAATTACAAAAGAATATTGACAAAATCTTACTACTGACTATAGTCTATATCTTATCTTTGGTGTATTTTCCCCCAACCCACCCTATTATTATTTTTTCAAATATATATTTTATTATATAAGTTATGAACTTACAAAACAATCATAACCATACACATGTGCAGAATTCCCATATAGCACCCCTCCATTAACACACCACACCGTGGTGAAACATTTGTTTTAGATTATGAGATAATATCATCAGACTATTATCACCAACCATGGTCAATAGCATACATTTGGCACACTTTTCTGTACTGCCCCTATTATCAACACAGTACATCTTTGGCATAGATGCATGAATATTACAGCATTGCTGTTAATCACAGTCCATAGGTCACTCCAGTTGTATTTTTCCCATGCTTCTCCACATTCCCACCACCCTATAATAGTGACATACATAAGCTCTAGCTCACAAAGGACACTCTTGCATCTGTACCATCAACCACAATTCTCATCCACTTCTGGGTTTACTGTGTTATTCAGCCCCTAGATTATTCTCTAGCTTTCTGTCAGTTGGCATTTACATCCCTAGACCACCCTTTCCATCCACATTTCCATTTATAAACCAGCTGTTACTCACTATATTGTATTACCATCAACTCTATACATTTCCACACTTTTACAGTAAAGTTAATTAAAACTTCTGTATACATTAAGCATCAGTAGTCCACCTCAGTTCTCCTCTTATCTCCTTTCAGAATCCACCACCTACCACCAGGTGTTGAAGATGTATTCCTACATTTTCTTCTAGAAGCTTTATGGTTCTTGCTTTTATATTTAGGTCTTTGGTCCATTTTGAGTCAAATTTTACATAAGGTGTGAGATAGGGGTCCTCTTCTTTCTTTTGGCTATGTATATCCAGTTCTCCCAGCACCATTTGTTGAATGGATTGTTCTACTGAGCTGGGTTGGTTTGACAGGCTTCTCAAAAATCATTTAACCATAGATGGGAAGGTCTGTTTCTGAAGCATCAATTCAGTTCCATTGTTATATGTGTCTGTCTTTATGCCAGTACCATGCTGTTTTAACCATTGTAGCTGGGTAATATGATTTAAAGTCCAGAAGTGAAAGTATTCCAACTTTGCTTTTCCTTTTTAAGATGTTCCTGGCTATTCGGGACCCCTTACCCTTCAAATAAATTTGATAACTGTGTTTTCATTTACTTAAAAAATGCTGGTGGAAGTTTTATTGGGAATGCATTAAATATGTATATCAATTTGAGTAGAATTGACATCTTAATGATATTTAATCTTCCAATCCATGAGCATGGATTGTTCTTCCAATTATTTGGGTCTATTTTGATTTCTTTTAATGATGAGTTGTAGATTTCTGAATACAAGTGCTTTATATCCTTGGTTAAATTTATTCCTAAATATTTGATTCTTTGAGTTGCTATTGTAAATGGAATTTTTTTTCCTGACTTCCTCCTCAGATTGCACATTACTAGTGTCTTTTGAAATCTATTTCATCTCATATAAGTATAGCTACTCTGACTTTTTTTGTTGTTGTTACTGCATGTGTGGAATATCTTTTTCCAGCCTTTCACTTTCAATCTATTGGTGTGTTTGGGTCTAAGCTGAGTGTTTTGCAGACAGCATATAGATGGCTCATATTTTCTTATCCATTCTGCCAGTCTGTGTCTTTTGATTGGGAAGTTTAATCCATTAGCATTCAATGTTATTACTGTGAAGGCAGTTCTTATTTCACCCAATTTGACCTTTGGGTTTTATCTGTCATATTTTATATTCATCACTCTTTTGAGACTTTTAGTTACTTTTACTGATATAATCTACATTTCTAGACTTGCTTCCAAGCCTCTCTCTCCTGTCTTTTCTTTTCATACCACACCCTTAATATTTCCTGCAAGGCCAGTTCCTCTGTAATAAACTCTCTCAGTTTCAGGTTTTCTGTGAATATTCTAAACTCGCCCTCATTTTTGAAAGACCATCATGCTTGATGTAAGAATCTTGGCTGGAAGTTTTTCTCTTGCAGTATTTTAAAAATCATACCACTGCCTTCTTGCATCCATGGTTTCTGATGAGAGATCAGCACTTAATCTTATTGTGTATCCCTTATGTGTTATGTATTGTTTTTCTTTTGCTGCTTTCAGAATTTTCTCTTTGTCTTTGGCATTTGACATTTTGATTAGTATGTATCTTGGAGTTGGTCTATTTGGATTTATTCAGATGGGAGTACGTTGTGCTTCTTGGACACGAGTATCTATAAGGTTGGGAAATTTTCCACCATTATTTCTTCAAATATTCCTTCTTCCCCTTTTCCCTTCTCTTCTCCTTCTGGGACACCCATGATACATATGTTTGCATGTCTCTTGCTGTCGCTTGGTTTCCTGAGACTTTGTTCAATTTTTTTCATTCTTTGCTTCATCTGCTCTTTTGTATGTTTGGCTTTCAGAGGCCGTGTCTTCAAACTCATCATTTCTTTCTTCTGCCTCCTCAAATCTGCTATTATATGACTCCAGTGTATTTTTTATTTCATTTATTACACCTTTCATTCCCATAAGATCTGCTATTTTTCTATGTATGCTTTCAAATTCTTCTTTGTGCTCATTAAATGTCTCCTTAATATCTTTAATCTCTTTAGCCATCACATTAAATTTATTAAGGATATTTGTTTGGACATCTATGATTAGTTTCTCAACTCCTTCCTATCATCTGGAGGCTTATCTTGTTCCTTTCACTGGGCCATATCTTCCTGTTTCCTGGTATGGATTATAGTTTTTTGTTGGTGTCTTGGCATCTGGCTTACTAGAGTATTTATTCTGGGTGCAATTTCTATCTTTAGTTTAGGGCTTTCTTGCCTTTTCTCCCTTGCTGGGTGTGTAGTAGGAGCTGAGGATATAGTTGGTGCTGTAAGCTATGGAGGCTCAAGCTGCCCGCATTGCCCCAGAGACCAAGGAATCTTCTCCTACCTTTGTCCTTTGCCAGGGGTAGGGGTAGAGCCACAGCCATGTGTAATAACCCAAGTCAAGCAGGCCTAGACTGTAGCTGCACAGAGAGACTGATAAAGTCACACCCTTCCTCCCCTGCCTAGGGTGAGATGGAGCTGCAGGTGTGGGCAGCAATCTATACAGTGCAGGTCCAAGACGACTGCATTTGCCCCAGTACACTTCTTACTATTCAGCCTGTGCCAGCCAAATGTACCTGCAGTTACCCGGAGAGGCTGGTGCAGGTCCCTCCAGCTTCGTCCTAGGCTTGGGCTGCAGTACGATCTGGGTGGAAAGAATCCGGTTTCTACCACTCACTGTGATTTTCAATCAGCCAGCTTCCCGTTATACCTGGGGTGGAGTCAAAATGGCAGCTACTGGCCTTTTTCCTATTTGGAGAGGTTCAAACCTTAGCTCTTTTCAGGGTTATACTTTATCCAGCCTAATTTACTAACCAGTAGCTGAAGTCGGTATCAAACCATCTCTTCCTCCCCTGTTTTGGGGAAATGGAACTTCTAACTCCAGCCACAAATAGCTCCTTAGGTGGCTTGTGCCACCAGAGTAGGATGATCACAGGCCTCTGTGGCGTGGCCTGTAGTTTCTGGGGGAGGCTGCTGCAGGTCCCCCAGCTTCCTCCCTGCTGGAGGTGGGGCTGGGGCTAACCCTAGAGCTGCAATCTGTTCTGAATGGAAAGAAGCTGGTCCCTGTCAGCACTGTGATTTTCAGTCTGCCCCACTTCCCCTCATGCCAGGGGGCAGAGTTAAAATGGTGGCTACCAGCGTCTTTCTGATGTGGACAGTTTCAAATTTTAGCTGTTCTTAGAATTATACTTTAGACAGCTGAATTTACTAATCAGTAGCTGACTTTGGTACCCAACTTTCTTTTCCTCCCTTATTTTTGGGAAATGGAACTTTCAATTCATGCCACAGAATAGCTCCTGAGGCTTCTTGTGCCGCCACTGGAGGATGGGCACCAGCCTTCACAGCTTGGAGGGCTCTACTCATGAATCTTCTCTGCAGATGGGCAGTCTCCTCCTTCTATTCTTTCAAAGGTGTTGCAGGATGCTCTTCTGGTCTCCTAGAGCCCCCAGACAGGTGCTTTAGATAGTTCTGGGTGATTACTAACTTCCCTGTAGCACGAGCTAACTCTAGGAGCGCCTTACTCTGCCGCCATCTTGCTGTTTTTCTAATTAATAATCTCTTGACCCATGGATTTGTTTTTCTAATATTTTATTTATTATTTTTGTATCCATGTTTTTAATTGAGCCTGGCTAATAGTTGATTTCTTTACTGAGTGTTGTGAATTCTGTTAGTCAAATGGAAACAACTGGGTAGGAAACCACTTTTTTCCCACAGGTCATAAGGTAGGCAGAGACATGGCAGAAAACAGGCTTATCACTGATTTCTGAGGGTGACTTAGTTGGCCCCAGACATTTTTTATTCCAATGTCTATTTCACACAAACCTTCACAACTGGATAGAGAGTATGCATAGTGCCAATCCAAACTTTCCAGTCAATCCTAGTGATAAAATTTCATGTGTGAGAGAAGGAAGCAAGTAAAAGAAAGCTTTCATAACTGCCCTTCACCCTTTAAAATCAGAAAATTTCTTCTGAGTGAGTAGTGCATATCTTATTTAGTATAAAAAAGACTCTTGATGAGATTAGAATTCATTGCCAGTGTCCCACAAATTTGATTGATATCATTTGTCATTCATTCACAGGCATCCAAAATGCTTTGGAAGAAAATGAATAAGAATGTATAGCATTATTTGGCCACAGTAAAGATCCCAGAGATCTGAAAATTCAAACAACTTCCTAGATACATTCTTATTTTGATGAACTCTCTTAAACAAGAATGTCTTTTGTTTAATAACATTCATGAGAAAGAATAAAGGAAAAAGTAAAGGAAAAGGAGGAGTAAAAAATAGAGATAGTCATGTGAAAATATTAATGAAAGAAAGGAAAATGAAAATGAGGAGGACAAAGAGGGATCGGAAAATGAGGACAGATGAGATGACACAGAATTCCAATGCATTTTTCCTTTTAAAACTTCTCTCCAGTGCTTCATAACAAAGGGTAGCCTCTTCTCATTTTATTTTCTTTTTCTCTTTCACTCAATTATATCACCCCTTGAGGTCTCCATTCTTTCTGAATAATAACATAATTCAAAATTAAATTTAAAGGGAAAAGATCTGAAACCAAATAAAATAGAAAAATAATGCTTTCTAGTTTATCTCCTAAGTTTAAGCCTGACTTTTTACATCTCAAAACAAAAATTTGATGTGGAATCAGCATACCGCTGTTGTTCTGTTGTTTAAAAAATTTTTTTAAATTAAAAAATTTTCACTCCTTCCTTTTCCATGAACTTCAGAGTTCCAGATCCTTATATTAGGATATATAACCATATTTTGGCTCTTTATGTAAACGTCTCAGAGTTTATATTGTCTTTGACCGAATATGGGCAGTTAGCATTCCCCAGCAAGATTTAAAAGAGAAAACAAAAACTTGGATTAAAATACTTGAGTGTGTTAAGTTAGCATGTTAGCAAACTGGACTCTCCCTAACAATGTTTAATTGTGGTGTTTATCAGACAACTTTGTAGTTTATATATAAAAAGCAAGGGCATAATGCATATACTAGGTAGGTATTCAATAAATAGTTATGATGAGATTATCTCCCAACATTTATAATTACCAGTCTCATTAAAATTTAAATGAGATTTAAAAGTTTTCTTTTCAGTTTCTTGAGAAGAAATAAAAATATATTCTATTTCAAACTTTTTAAACGTTCAAGTCATTTCGTTGTCTCAAATTTTTTTTCAATCTTGGCGCATTTCATTTCCAAACAAGTTATAGCACATTGCGGAAGGTTCAGCTAGCTGCCAAAGGAACTACAAAAGTGGAATATATTATAATAATCACAGTTTAAAGGTATCAGAGAGCTGTAAGCAAAAATGAAGACTAGGGGAATGGAATTCCAGAAAGGGGAGACCCATTCAGAGGAGAGGCGAGGATGCCAGCAGTATTTGCCCTGGAAGTATTTGCAAATTTTGAGTGCAGGTTAAACACTGAACTCTGACTTGCTTCAGGAAGAAGAATATTCCTAGGGAAAAAGAAACCAGCAGACCTTTCACCAGTTACTTAGAGCTAGAGTGAAAAAGAGCAAGGATGGGGAAATTCCCTAAACTACTCCTCTCTATAACCACCCAAAAAAATTTTTGGCATAATCATGTGATCACACAGGAGGCTAAAGAAATAGGCCAAAAAACTCTGATCATTTTTCAGAAATGTCTTGGGTTTTATGAAGGTGGTGGGAAAGGGGGTCAGTGCAGATGGAAACTGTAGAGGGTGAAACTCAGGCCTGTCCCTGACGGAAAACCAGATGACCCCAAACAAGGGGTAAACAGAGAGATATCATTTTTTATAGTTTTCCAGAGGTAAAGTATGAGCTTTTCCAATTTGCAACCTAGTTTAGATTTAGATGATCAGCCCCATATTCTCTTTGTTTAACAGAGGAAAGCAGTGACTTCGTCTAGTTAAATATTACATCATCTGGAATCTCTCTGTTTTTTCCTTACACAACATCCATCATACAATTAAAAAATGACAATTGCAAAATATCAAGACTAGATGGCTTATAATCAATAAAAAATAGTAAATCAAATAAGACCCATGGGTATTGGAATTAGCAGAAGGGGA
>PVKH010011681.1:0-17643 GCA_004027955.1 Chaetophractus vellerosus
AAAAAAACAAAACAAAGGTAAACCAGTTTCCTTTGGGGACTTGTGGAGCCTCCCAGCCTGTGTTCATTAACCAATTGCCTTGCAGCCTTCTTTCTGCATCCGTTTTAAAGACTAGCAAGCTGCTTGTTTAATTCTTGACTAAGCCATTCTTTTCAGTTACAGTCAATGGCAAATCAGTGCTATTATCTAACACTTTGTGAATGCACCAGGGACATCAGTTTTCCATGCCACGCCAGTGTCATGTTTAATTGCAGGCTATGCCCTTTAATTCACTTAGTGTCATAGGGAAGTCAGTGGATTTACCTAATGCTCTATTAAGGAACCAGATAACTTATTTAGGAAAAACAACTTTCTTCATTGTATTCAATGCTGCAGAGTTGTTTTCTGTTACAATCAATGTCAAATCACTCTTTATAACTGAAACATGGGAATGCAAGTGAGAGACTCAGGTTTCAATACAAAGCGAGTTACTTGAAAAACTGGTGGTTCTGCACTTGTTTTCCGTTACCGTGCATGGGAAATCACTGCTTTTACCTAACGCATAGAGAATACAGCAGGATCTTCAGTTTTGAAATCCAAGGCCGTTACTTGTTCAATTGATACCAGTGCACTTCTTTTCACATAGAATCCATGTCTAGAGATTGGTTTCACCGAATGCTCTCTAACTGCAACAAGATGATCCGCTTTGGAAAGCAAGCCATTTACTGCTTTGTTTGGCTGCTGAACCCTTGTTTTCACTTCAGTCAATGCTAAATGACTGCTATTAACCATTGGTGTGTGAATGCACCAGGAACTTCAGAGTTAGAAGCCAAGTTAGCTACTTCTCTGTCTTATGGCTATGCCCTTGTTTTCAGTTATAAACAATGACAAATCACTGCTTTTACCTAGCGCTCTCTGAATGCACCAGCTGCATCCGTTTTCAAAGCCTACCAAGCTTGTTGTTTAATTTTTGACTAGGCCATTGTTTTCAGTTACAGAAAATGGCAAATTAGTGCTATTACCTAACCCTTTGTGAATGCACCAGGATCACCAGTTTTCCATGCCACACATGTGTCATTGTTAATTGCAGGCTATACCCTCGAATTCACTTAGTGTCGATGGGAATTCAGTGGTTTTACCTAATGCTCTATTAAGGAGCAAGATACCTTATTTAGGAAAACCTACAAATTTCGTCCTTGTATTAAATGCTGCACAGTTGTTCTCTGTTACCTTAAATGTCAAATAACTCCTTATACCTAAACCCTGGGAATGCAAGTTGGTGACTCACGTTTCAAAACCAAGTGATTTACTTGAAAAACTGTTTGTTCTGCAGTTGTTTCCTGATACCATGCATGAGAAATCAGAGATTTTACCAAATGCTTAGATAATACAGCAGGATCTTCAGTTTTGAAATTCAAGGCCGTTACTTTTTCAAATGACACCAGTGCTCCTTTTTACACATAAAATCAACATATAGAGATTGGTTTCACCTAATGCTCTATAACTGCAACAAGATCACCAGCTTTGGAAAGCAAGCAATTTACTGCTTTCTTTGGCTGCTGAACCCTTCTTTTCACTTCACTCAATGCTAAAGGACTGCTATTACCTAATGCTGTGAGAACACACCAGGAACATCAGTGTTAGAAGCCAAGCTAGTTACTTATCTATCTCATGGCTATGCCCTTATTTTCAGTTGCAAACACTGCCAAATCACTGGTTTTACCTAAAGTTCTCTAAGTGCACCAGCTTCATCAGTTTTCAAAGCCTAGCAAGCCTCTTGTTTAATTCATGCTCATACTCTTGTTTTGAGTTACATTCCCTGGAAATTCACTGCTATTACCTATACCTCTGTGAATTCACCAGGATCACCAGTGTTCCATGCCACGCAATTGTCATGGTTAATTGCAAGCTATGCCCTTGTCTGCACTTACTCTCAATGTGAAGTCAGTGCTTTTACCTCATGTTCTATTAAGGGACCATATACCTTATTTAGGTAAATGAACTAAGTTCTTCCTTGTGTTCAATGATGCTCAGTTGTTTTCTGTTACAATCAATGTGAAATCACTCCTTATAACTAAACCCTGGGAATGCATGTTGGAGACACAGGTGTAAAAACCAAGCAAGTTATTTGAAAAACTGGTGGTTCTGTGCTTCTTTCCATTACCGTGCATGTGAAACCACTGCTTTAACATACATCTTAGAGAAGACAGCAGGATCGTCAGTTTTGAAATCCAAGGCCTTTGCTTGTTCAATTGACAGCAGTGCACCTCTTTCACATAGAATCAATGTCTAGAGATTGGTTTCACCTAATGCTCTATAACTGTAACAAGATCATCAGGTTGGAATCCTAGCAATTTACTGCTTTGTTTGGCTGCAGAACCTGTGTTTTCACTTCAGTTAAAGATGAATGACTGCTATTACCTAACACTGTGTGAATGCACCTGAAACATCAGTGTTAGAAGCCAAGTTACTTAGTTTTCTCTCTCATGGCTATGCCCTGGTTTTCAGAAACAAACACTGCCAAATCACTGCTTTTACCTAATGCTCCATGAAAGCACAAGCTGCATCTGTTTTCAAAGTCTAGGAAGCTAGTGGTTTAATTCATGCCTAGTACATTGTTTTCAGTTAGTCAATGGCTCATCACTGCTATTACCTAAAATTTTGTGAATTCATCAGGATCACCAGTTTTCCATGCCACACATGTGTCATGGTTAATTGCAGGCCATGCCCTTGAAATCACTTATTGTCAATGGGAAATCAGTGATTTTTACCTAATTCTCCACTAAGGAACCAGATACGTTATTTAGGAAAACCAACAAATTTCCTCCTTGTATTAAATGCTGCACAGTTGTTTTCTGTTACAATCAATGTCAAACCACCCCTTATACCTACAACCTGGGAAGGCAAGTTGGATTCTCAGGGTTCAATACTAAGCGAGTTCCTTGAACACTGGTAGTTCTGCACTTGTTTTCTGTTACCATGTATGTGAAATCACTTCTTTTACCTAATGCTTAGAGAATACAGCACGATCTTCAGTTTTGAAATCCAAGGCCGTAACTTCTTCAGTTGATACCAGTGCACCTCTTTTCACAAAGAATCAATGTCTAGAAATTTGTTTCAACTAATGCTCTATAACTGCAAAAAGATCATCAGCTTTGGAAAGCAAGGAATTTACAGCTTTGTTTGGCTGATGAAACCCTGATTCACTTCAGTCAATGGTAAATGACTGCTATTACCTAACACTGTGTGAAGGCACCAGGAACATCAGAGTTAGAAGCCAATTTAGTTACTTCTCTAACTCCTGGGTATGCCCCTGTTTTCAGTTACAAACACAGGCAAATCACTGCTTTTACCTAATGCTCTGTGAATGCACCAACTGCACCTGTCCTCAAACCCTAGCAAGCTACTTGTTTAATTCATGCCTAGGCCATCGTTTTAGTTACAGTCAATGACAAATTACTGCTATCACATAACCCTTTGTGAATTCACCAGGATCACCAGTTTTCCATGCCATGCAAGTGTCATGGTTAACTGCACCCTATGCCCTCAAATTCACTTAGTGTCATTGGGAAATCAGTGGTTTTATCTAATGGTCTATTAAGGAAACAAATACCTTATTTCAGAAAACCAACAAATTTCTTCCTTTTATTCAATGCTGCACAGTAGTTATCTGTTACATTCAATGTCACATCACTAATTATACCTAAAAGCTAGGAATGAATGTTGGAGACTCAGGTTTCAAAACCAAGAGAGTTACTTAAAAAACTGCTGGTTCTACTCATGGTTTCCTTTACCGTGCATGTGAAATCACTGCTATTACCTAATGCCTAGAGAATACAGCAGGATCTTCAGTTTTGAAATCCAAAACTGTTACTTGTTCAGTTGATAAGAGTGCACCTCTTTTCACATAGAATCAATGTCTAGAGATTGTTTTCACCTAAGGCTCTATAACTGCAACAAGATTATCAGCTCTGGAAAGCTAGAAATTTACTACTTTCTTTGGCTGCTGAACCGTTGTTTTCACATCAGTCAATGCTAAATGACTGCTATTACTTAACGCTGTGTGATTGCACCAGGAACATCAGAGTTAGAATCCAAGTTAGTTACTTCTCTATCTCATGGCTATGCCCTTGTTTTCAGTTACTATAAATGACAAATCAATGCTTTTGACTAATGGTCTGTGAATGTACCAGCTGTATCTGTGTTCAAAGGCTAGCAAGATACTTGTTTAATTCAGGTCTAGGCCAGTGTTTTCAGCTACAGTGAATTGCAAATCACTGCTTTTACCTAACACTCCTTGAATTCACTAGGATCACCAGTTTTCCATGCCAGGCAAGTGTCTTGGTTAATTGCAGGTATTCCCTTGAATTCACTTAGTGTCAATTGGAAGTCAGTGGTTTTACCTAATGCTCTATTAAGGAACCAGATACCTTATTTAGGGAAACCAGCTAATTTCTTCCTTGTATTCAACCCTGCACAATTCTTTTCTGTTACAATCCATGTCATTTCACTCCTTATACCTAAAACCTGGGATTGCAAGTTGGAGACTCAGGTTTCAAACCAATCGAGTTACTTGAAAAATTTTTGGTTCTGCACTTTTTTTCTGTTACCGTGCATGTGAAATCACTGCTTTTATCTAATGCTTAGAGAATACAGCAGGATCCTCAGTTTTGAAATCCAAGGTCATTACTTTTTCAATTGATACCAGTGGACATCTCTTCACATAGAATCGATGTCTAGACGTTGGTTTCAGCCAATGATCTATAACTGCATCAAGATCATCAGCTTTGGAAAGCAAACAATTTACTGATTTGTTTGTCTGCTGAACCCTTGTATTCACTTCAGGCAATACTAAATGAGTGATATTACCTAATGCTGTGTGAATGCACCAGGAACATCAGAGTTAGAAGCCAATTTATTTCCTTTTCTAACTCATGGTGATGCCCTTGTTTACAGCTACAAACACTGCCAAATCACAGCTTTTACCTAACCCTCTGTGAATGCACCAGCTGCATCCATTTGGGAAGCCAACAAGCTACTTGTTTAATTCATGCCTTGGCCATTGTTTTCATTTACAGTCAAAGGGAAATCACTGCTACTACCTAGCCCTTTTTAATGCACCAGGATAACAAGTTTTCCATGCCAAACATGTGTCATGGCTAATTGCTGGTTATGCCATTGTATTCTCTTAGTGTCAATGGGAATTCAGTCGTTTTACCTAATACTCTACTAAGGAACCAGGCACCTTAATCAGGAAAACCAACAAATTTCTTCCTTGTATTCAATGCTGCAAAGTTGCTTTCTCTTACAATCAATGTCAAATCACTCTTTATACCTAACACCTGGGAATGCAAGTTGGAGACTCAGGTTTCAAAACTAAGTGAGTTTCTTGAAAAACTGGTGGTTCTTCAGTTGTTTTCCTTTACCATGCATGAGAAATTGCTGCTTATACCCAATGCTTAGAGAATACAGCATGATCTTCTGTTTTCAAATCCAAGGCCATTAGATGTTTAATTGATACCAGTTCACCACTTTTCACATAAAATCAATATCTAGATATTGGTTTCACCTTATGTTCTGTAACTGCAACAAGATCATCTTTGGAAAGCAAGCAATTTACTGCTTTGTTTCACTGCTGAACCTTGGCTTCAATTCAGTCAATTTTAAATGACTGCTGTTACCTAACACTCTGTGAATGCACCAGCTGCATCCATTTTCAAATCCTAGCAAGCTACTTGTTTAATTCAGGCCTAGGCCATTGTTTTCAGTTACAGTCAATGGCAAATCACTAACATTACCTAAATCTTTTTAATGTACCAGGATCACCAGTTTTCCATGCAACGCAAGTGTCATGGTTAATTTCAGGCTATGCCCTCGAATTCACTTAGTGTCAATGGGAAGTCAGTGGTTTTACCTCATGCTCTTAAGGAACCAGATACCTTGTTTAGGAAAACCAACAAATTTCTTCCTTGTATTCAATTTTGCTCTGTTGTTTTCTGTTACAATCAATGTGAAATCACTCCTTATACCTAAAACCTGGTAATGCAAGTTGGAGACCCAGGTTTCAAATCCAAGCGAGTTACTTGAAAAACTAGTGGTTCTGCACTTATTTTCCCTTACTGTGCATGTGAAATCACTGCTTTTACCTGATGCTTAGAGAACACAGCAGGATCTTCAGTTTTGAAATCCAAGGACATTACTTCTTCAATTGATACCAGTGCACCTCTTTTCACATAGTATCAATGTCTAGAGATTGGTTTCACCTAATGGTCTATAACTGCAACAAGATCATCAGCTTTGGAAAGCAAGCAATTTACTGTCTGTTTCACTGCTGAACCCTTGTTTTCCCTTCAGTCAATGCTAAATGACTGCTATTACCTAAAGCTGTGTGAACACAGCAGGAATATCAGAGTTAGAAGCCAAGATAGTTTCTTCTCTATGTCATTGCTATGCCCTTGCTTTCAGTTACAACCACTGGCAAATCACTGCTTTTACCTAATGCTCTGTGATGCACCAGCTGCATCCAGCTTCAAGGCCTAGCAAGCTACATGTTTAATTCATGCCTAGGCCATTGTTTTCAGTTACAGTCAATGGCAAATCACTTCTATTACATAACACTTTGGGAATTCACAAGGATCACCAGTTTTCGATGCTACACAAGTGTCATGGTTATTGGCAGGCTAGGCCCTTGAATTCACTTAATGGCAATTGGGAAGTCATTTATTTTACCTAATACACTATTAAGGAAACAGATACCTTATCTAGGATAACCAACACATTTCTTCCTTGTATTCAATGCTGCAGTTGTTTTCTGTTACATCCAATGTTAAATCACTCCTTATACCTAACACTTGGGAATGCAATTTGGAGACTCAGGTTTCAAAACCAAACGAGTTACTTGAAAAACTGGTGTTTCTGCACTTGTTTTCCATTACCGTGCATGTGAAATCACTGCTTTTACATAACACTTGTGGAATACAGCAGGATCTTCAGTTTTGAAATCCATGTCCATTACTTGTTCTATGGATATCTGTAATGGTTTCACAGTTTTATTTAATTTTGAATTCCAAAAATATATAATGGATTATTCTTGTAAACGGATCTGTTCATCTCGGCATGATTGAGTTATGATAAGTGCATTAACTCTGCCATGTCAGGAGGGTGTTGGGGCCCACCCTTCAGTGGTTGTGGTCTCACGTATAAAGGCCAGGCAGCAGATCTGAGTTGCAGAATTTTAGAGAAGCAGAGAATTGGAGAAGGAAAAATGAGAAACAGTTCTGATGCTGTAGCGAGCTGTTTGCCTGATAATCTACAGCTGGCCTTGTGGAGAGATGCAAAGCATAGAAAGCCTCATGGTCTACAGCTGAACTCGTGGAGAAAACAGAAGCTAAGCCCAGAGAGAAATGCAGCCCTGGGAACAAAGGAATCCAGAAGCCTGAACACAGGAAACGTAGGCAGCCATCTTATTCCAACACGTGGACTTTGGTATGGGAAGAAATTTATGCTTTGTGGCCTGGTAACTGTAAGGGTCTACCCCAAATAAATACCCTTTATAAAGATGGTCCATATTGGTATATTTTCAAAAGGCACACGTTTGGATGACCAAAAGAATACTGGTGCACCTGTTTTCACAAAGAAACGATGTCTAGAAATTGGTTTCACCTTACGCTCTATAACTGCAACTAGATCATCAGCATTGGAAAGCAAGCAATTTACTGTTTGTTTGCTGCTGAAACCTTCTCTTCACTTCAGTAAATGCTAAATGACTGCTATTACCTAATGCTGTGTGAATGCACCAGGAGCATCAGAGTTAGAAGCCAAGTTAGTTACTTCTCTACCTCATGGCTATGCCCTTGATTTAAGTTACAAACACTGGAAAATCACTGTTTTTACCTAATGCTCTGTGAATGCACCAGCTGCATCCATTTTCAAAGCTTAGCAAGCAGCTTGTTTAATTTAGACCTAAGTCATTGTTTTCAGTTACAGTCAATGGCAAAACACTGCTATTACCTAACTCTTTTTTAATGCAGCGGGATCACCAGTTTTCCATAGCATGCAAGTATCATGGTTAATTGCTGGCAATGCCATTGAATTCAATTAGTGTCAATGTGAAATCAGAGGTTTTACCAAATGCTCTATTAAGGAACCAGATACCTTATTTGGGAAAACCAACAAATTTCTTCCTTGTGTTCAATGCTGCCCAGTTGTATTCTGTTACAATCAATTTCAAATCACTCCTTATACCTAAAGCCAGGAAATGCAGGTTGGAGACTCAGTTTTCAAAACCAAGTGAGTTACTTGAAAAACTGGTGGTTCTGCCCTTTTTTCCATTACCATGCATGTGAAATCACTGCTTTTACCTAACGCTTTGAGAACACTGCAATCTTCAGTTTTGAAATCCAAGGCCGTTTCTTGTTCAATTGATATCAGTGTACCTCTTTTCACATAGAATCACTATCTAGAGATTGGTTTCACCTAATGGTTTTTTACTGCAACAATATCATCAGCTTTGGAAAGCAATCAATTTACTGCTTTGTTTGTCTGCTGAACCCTTCTTTTCACTTCAGTAAATGCTAAATGACTGCTATTACCTAACACTGTGTAAACACCCCAGGAAGATCAGAGTTAGAAGCCATGTTAGTTACTTCTCTATCTTATACCTATGCCCTTGGTTTCAGTTACAAACAATGGCAAATCACTGCTTTTACCTAATGCCTAGTGAATGCACCAGGTGCCTCTGTTTCCAAAGCCTCACAAGCTTCTTGTTTAATTCATGACTAGGCCATTGTTTTCAGTTACAGTCAATGGCAAATCACTGCTATTACATAACTCTTTGTGAATTCATTAGGATCACCAATTTTCCATGCCACGCATGTGTCATGGTTAATTGCAGGCTATGCCCTTGAATTCACTTAGTGGCAATGGGAAGTCAGTGGTTTTACCTAATGCTCTTTTAAGGAACCAGCCATCTTATTTAGAAAAACCAACATATATCTTCCTTGTATTCCATGCTGCACAATTGTTCTCTGTTACAATCAATGTCAAATAACTCCTTATACCTAATACCTGGGAATGCAAGTTGGAGAATCAGGTTTCAAAACCTAGTGAGTTACTTGAAGAACTGGTGGTTCTGCACTTGTTTTCCATTACCATGAAGGGAAATCAATGCTTTTACCTAACGCTTGAGAATACAGCAGGATCATCATTTTTGAAATCCAAGGCAGATACCTGTTCAATTGATGAAAGTGCACCTCCGTTCACATAGAATGAATGTCTAGGGGATGGTTTCGCCTAATGCGCTATAACTGCAACAAGATCATCAGCTTTGGAAAGCAAGCAATTTCCTGTTTTATTTCAATGCTGAACTCTTGGTTTCACTTCAATAATTGTTAAATGACTGCTATTACCTAACACTGTTTGAGCACACCAGGAACATCAGAGTTAGAAGCCAAGTTAGTTATTTCTCTATCTCATGGCTATGCCCTTGTCATCAGTTACAAACACTGGCAAATCACTGCTTTTTCCTAATGCTCTTTGAATGCACCAGCTGCATCCATTTTAAAACCCTAGCAAGCTACTTGTTTAATTCAGACCTAGGCCATTGTTTTCAGTTACAGTCAATGGCAAATCACTGCTGTTACATAACCTTTTTTAATGCACCAGGATCACCAGTTTTCTGTGCCATGCAAGTGTCATGGTTAATTTAACTCTATGCCCTTGTATTGACTTAGTGTCAAGGGGAAGTCAGTGGTTATACCTAATGCTCTATTAAGGAACCAGATACCATACTTAGGAAAACCAACAAACTTCTTTGTTCTATTCAATGCTGCACAGTTGTTTTCTGTTAAAATCAATGTCAAAACACTCCTTATACTTAAAACCTGGGAATGCAAGTTAGAGACTCAGGTTGCAAAACCATGTGAGTAACTTAAAAAACTGGTGGTTCTGCAGTTGTTTTCTGTTCCTGTGCATGGGAAATCACTGCTTTTACCTAGCGCTTAGAGAATACATCAGGATATTCAGTTTTGAAGTCCAAGGCCATTACTTGTTCAATTGATACCATCGCACCTCTTTTCACAAAGAATCAATGTCTAGAGATTTGTTTCAACTAATGTTCTATAACTGCAACAAGATCATCACCTTTGGAAAGCAAGCAATTTACTGCTTTATTTGGCTGCTAAACCCTTGTTTTCACTTCTGTCAATGCTAAATGACTACTATTTCCTAACACTGTGAGAACGCACCCAGAAAATCAGAGTTAGAATCCAAGTTATTTATATTTGATCTCATGGCTATGCCCTTGTTTTCAATTACAAACACTGGCAAATCACTGCTTTTACCTAACGCTGTGTGAATGCACCAACTGCATCACTTTTAAAAGCCAAGCAAGCTACATGTTTAATTCATGCCTAGGACATTGTTTTCAGTTACAGTTAAAGGAAAATCACTGCTATTACCTATGCCTTGTGAATTCATCAGGTCAATAGTTTTCCATGCCATGCAAGTGTCATGGTTAATTTCAGGCTATGACTTTGAAGTAAATTAGTGTCAATGGGAAGTCAGTGGTTTTACGTAATGCTCTAGTAAGGAACCAGATTCCTTATTTAGTAAAAGTAAAAATTTTTTTCCTTGTCTTCAGTGCTGCACAGTTGTTTTCTGTTACAATCAATGTCAAATCAGTTCTTATACCTAAAGCCTGGGAATGCAAGCTGGAGACTCAGGTTTCAAAACCAAGGGAGTTACTTGAAAAGCTGGTCATTCTGCACTTGTTTTCCATAACCATGCATGTGAAATCACTGCTTTTGACCTTTAGAGAAGACAGCAGGATCCTCAGTTTTGTATTCCAAGGCCGTTTCTTGTTCAATTGATACCAGGGCACCTCTTTTCACATAGAATCAATGTCTAGAGATTGGTTTCACCTTATGCTCTATAACTGCAACAAGATCAACAACTTTATCAAGCAAGCAATTTACTGCTTTGGTTGCTGAACCCTTGTTTTCACTTCAGTCAATGTGAGATGACTGCTTTTACCTAACCCTGTGTGAATGCACCAGGAACATCTGAGTTAGAATCCAACTTAGTTACTTCTCTATCTCATGGCTATGCCCTTGTTTTCAATTACAAACACTGGTAAATCACTCCTTTTAACTAACGCTCTGTGAATGCACCAGCTGCATCCATTCTCAAAGCCTAGCAACCTACTTCATTAATTCAAGCCCTGGCCATTGTTTTCAGTTACAGCCAATGGCAAATCACTACTATTACCTAACCCTTTGTGAATTCACCAGGATATCCAGTTTTCCATGCCATGCAAGTTTCATAGTTAATTGCAGGCTATGCACTCGATTTCAGTTAGTGTCAATGTGATGTTAGTGGGTTTTACCTAATGCTCTATTAAGGAGCCAGATACCTTTTTTAGGAAAACCAACAAATTTCTTCATTGTATTCCATGTTGCACTATTGTTTTCTCTTACAATCAATGTGAAATCACTCCTTATACCTAAAACCTGAGAATGCAAGTTGGAGACCCACGTTTTACAACCAAGCAATTTACATGAATCCCTGGTGGTCCTGCACTTGTTTTCTGTTACCGTGCACGTGAACTCACAGCTTTTATTAACGCTTAGGGAATAGAGCAGGATCTTCAGTTTTGAAATCCAAGGCCATTACTTGTTCAATTGATACCAGTGAACCTCTTTTCACACAGAATCAATGAACTCACAGCTTTTATTAATGCTTAGGGAATAGAGCAGGATCTTCAGTTTTGAAATCCAAGGCCATTACTTGTTCAATTGATACCAGTGAACCTCTTTTCACACAGAATCAATGAACTCACAGCTTTTATTAACGCTTAGGGAATAGAGCAGGATCTTCAGTTTTGAAATCCAAGGCCATTACTTGTTCAATTGATACCAGTGAACCTCTTTTCACACAGAATCAATGTCTAGACATTCATTTCTCTAATTCTCTATAACTGCAACAAGATCATCAGCTTTGTAAAGAAAGCAATTTACTGCTTTCTTTGGCTGCTGAAACTTTGTTTTCACATCACTCAGTGCTAAATGACTGCTATTACCTAACATTGTGTGAATGCACAAGGAACATCAGAGTTAGAAGCCAAGTGAGTTATTTCTCTATCTCATGGCTAGGCCCTTGGTTTCAATTACAAACATGGGCAAATCACTGCTTTTTCCTAATGCACTGTGAATGCACCAGCAGCATCTGTTTTCAAAGCCAAGCAAGCTACTTCTTTAATTCATGCTTAGGCCTTTGTTTTCAGTTACAGTCAATGGCAAATCACTGCTATTACCTAACCCTTTGTGAATTCTCAAGGATCATCAGTTTTCCATGCCATGCAAGTATCATGGTTAATTGCAGGCTATGCCCTTGAAATCACTTAGTGTCAATGGGAAGTCAGTGGTTTTATGTAATGCTCCATTAAGGAACCAGAAACCTTATTTGGAAAACCAACAAGTTTCCTCGTTGTATTCAATGCCGCACAGTTGTTTTCTGTTACATTCAAAGTCAAATTACTCCTTATACCTGAAACATGGGAAAGCAAGTTGGAGATGCAGGTTTCAAAACCAAGCGAGTTGCTTGAAAAACTGGTGGTACTGCACATGTTTTCTGTTACCATGCATGTGAAATCACTGCTTTTACCTGACTATTAGAGAATACAGCAGGATCTTCAGTTTTGAAATCCTAGGCCATTAATTGTTCAATTGATACCAGTGCACCTCTTTTCACATAGCATCAATGTCTCGAGATTGTTTTCACCTAATTCTCTGTAACTGCAACAAGATCATCCGCTTTGGAAAGCAATCCATTTACTGCTTTGTTTGGCTGCTGAACCCTTGTTTTCACTTTAGTCAATGCTAAATGACTGCTATTACCTAACACTATGTGAGCACACCAGGAATATCAGAGTTAGAAGACAAATTAGTTACTTCTCTGTCTCCTGTCTCAATGCTATGTCCTTCTTTTCAATAACAAACAGTGGCAAATTACTGCTTTTACCTAATGCTCTGTGAATTCACCAGCAGCATCTGTTTTCAAAGCCTAGCAAGCTACTTGTTTAATTAATGCCTAGTCCATTGTTTTCAGTTTCAGTCAATGTCAAATCACTGCTAATACTTAACCCATTGTGAATTCACCACGGTCACCAGTTTCCCAGCAATGCAAGTGCCATGGTTACTTGCAGGCTATACCCTTGAATTCACTTAGTGTCAATGGAAAGTCAGTGGTTTTACCTAATGCTCTGTTAAGGAACCACATAACTTATTTAGGAAAACCAGAAATTTCTTCCTTGTATTCAATGATACACATTTGTTTTCTGTTACATTGAATGTCAATTCACTCTTTATACCAAAAACCTGGGAATGCAAGTTGGAGACTCAGGTTTCAAAACCAAACCAGTTACTTGATAAACTGGTGGTTGTGCACTTGTTTTCCATGTCCATGCACGTGAAATCACTGCATTTTCCTAATGCTTAGAGAATGCAGCAGGGTCTTCAGTATGGAAATCCAAGGCTGTTACTGCTGTTAACTAACCCTTTGTGAATTCACCAGGATCACCTGTTTTCCATGCCACACAAGTGTCATGGTTAATTGCAGACTGTGCCCTTGAATTCACTTAGTGTCAATGGGAAGTCAGGGTTTTACCTAATGATCTATTAAGGAACCAGATACCTTATTTAGGAAAACCAACAAATTTATTCTTTGTATTAAATGCTGCACCATTGTGTTCTGTTACAATTAATGTCAAATCACTCCTTTTACCTAAAATCTAGGAAAGCAAGTTGGTGACTCAGGTTTCAAAACCAAGTGAGTTACCCGACAAACTGGTGGTTCTGCACTTGTTTTCTGATACCGTGCATGTGAAATCACTGCTTTTACCTAATGCTTAGAGAATACAGCAGGATATTCAGTTTTGAAATCCAAGGCCATTACTTGTTCAATTGATACCAGCACTCCTTTTTTGACATAGAATCAATGTCTAGAGATTGGTTTCACCTAATGCTCTATAACTGCAACTAGATCATCAGCTTTGGAAAGCAAGCAATTTACAGCTCTCTTTGGCTGCTGAACCCCTGTTTTCACTTCAGTAAAAGATAATGACTGCTATTACCTAAGGCTGTGGGAACACAACTGGAACATCAGTGTGAGAAGCCATGCTAGTTACTTCTCTATCTCATGGCTAAGCCGTTATTTTCAGTTGCAAGCACTGCCAAATCACTGGTTTACCTAACGCTCTCTAAATGCACCAGTTTCATCTCTTTTCAAAGCCTAGCAAGCCACTTGTTTAATTCATGCTAATGCTCTTGTTTTCAGTTACAATCACTCAAAATTCACTGCTATTACCTATGCCTCTGTGAATTCATGAGGGTCACCAAAATTCCATGCCAGGCAATTGTCATGGTTAACTGCAGACTATGCCTTTGTCTGCACATACTCTCAATGTGAAGTCACTCGTTTACCTCATGTACTATTAAGGAACCAGATAACTTATTTAGGGAAACCAGCTAAGTTCTTCCTTGTAGTCAATGCTGCACAATTTTTTCTGTTCCAATCCATGTCAAATCACTCTTAAACCTACAACCTGGGAATGCAAGTTGGAGATTCAGGTTCAAAACCAAGCAAGATACTTGAAAAACTGGTGGGCCTGCACGTGTTTTCTGTTACCGTGCATGTGAAATCAGTGCTTTTACCTGATGCTTAGATAATACAACAGGATCTTCAGTTTTGAAATCCAAGGCCGTTACTTGTTCAGTTGGTAGCAGTGCACCACTTTTCACATAGAATCAATGACTAGAGGTTGGTTTCACCTAATGCTCTATAACTGCCACAAGATCATCAGCTTTGGAAAGCAAGCAATTTACTGCTTTGTTTTACTGATGAACCCTTGTTTCCACTTCAGTCAATGATAAATGACTGCTATTACCTAGCACAGTGTGAAGGCACCTGGAACACCAGAGTTAGAAGCCAAGTTAGTTATTTCTCTAACTCATGGCTATGCCATTAATTTCTGTTACAAACACTGCCAAATCAATGGTTTACCTAATGCTCCCTAAATGCACCAGCTTCATCTCTTTTCAAAGCCTAGCAAGCTACTTGTTTAATTCATGCCTAGGCCATTGTTTTCAGTTTCAGTCAATGTCAAATCACTGCTAATACGTAACCCATTGTGAATTGACCATGGCCACCAGTTTTCCATGCCACGCAAGTGCCATGGTTAATTGCAGGCTATACTCTTGAATTCACTTAGTGTCAATGGGAAGTCAGAGGTTTTACCTAATGCTCTATTAAGGAACCAGATTCCTTACTTAGGGAAACCAGCTAAGTTCTTCCCTGTATTCAATGCTGCACAGTTGTTTTCTGTTACAATCAATGTCAAATCGCTCCTTATACCTAAAGGCTGGGAATGCAAGTTGGAGACTCAGGGTTAAAAACCAAGTGAGTTATTAGAGAAACTGGTGATTCTACATGTGTTTTCTGTTACTGTGCATGTGAAATCACTGCTTTTACCTGCTTTTTTGCCCTTCAATTCACTTAGTGGCATTAGGAAGTCAGGGGTTTTACCTAATGCTCTATTAAGGAACCAGATAGCTTATTTAGGAAAACCAAGAAATTTCTTCCTTGTATTCAATTCTCCACAGTGGTTTTCTATGACAGTCAATGTCAAATCACTCCTGGTACTTAAAACCGGGGAATGCAAGTGGAAGACTCAGGTTTTAAAACCAAAAGAGTTACAAGAAAAACTGGTGGTTCTGCACTTGTTTTCCATTAGAGTGACTGTGAAATCACTACTTTGACCTAAACCTTAGAGAAAACAGCAGTATCTTCAGTTTTGAAATCCAAGGCTGTTACTTGTTTAATTGATACCAGTGCACCTCTTTTCACATAGAATCAATGTCTCTAGATTGGTTTCACCTAGTGCTCTATTTCTCCACCAAGATCATCAGTTTTGGCATGCAAACAATTTACTTCTTTGTTTGCCAGCTGTAATCTTCTTTTCACTTCAGTCAATGATAAATGACTGCTATTAACTAACACTGTGTGAATGCAACAGGAACATCAGTGTTAGAAGCCAAGCTAGTTAATTCTCTATCTCATGGCTATGCCCTAGTTTTCAGTTGCAAGCACTGCCAAATCACTGTTTTTACCTAAATCTCTTTAAATGCACCAGCTTCATCTGTTTTCATAACCGAGCAAGCTTCTTGTTTGACTCATGTTTATGCTCTTGTTTTCATGTACATTCACTGGAAAATAACTGCTATTACCTAATCCTCTGTTAATTCACCAGGATCACCAGTGTTCCATGCCACGCAATTGTCATGAATAATTGCAGGCTATGCCCTTGTCTGCACTTACTCTCAATGGGAAGTCAATGATTTTACCTCATGTTCTATTAAGGAGCCAGATACCTCATTAAGGAAAACCAACTAAGTTCTTCCTTGTATTCAATGCTGCACAGTTGTTTTCTGTTACAATCAATGTCGAATAACTCCTTATAACTAATACATGGGAATGCAAGTTGGAGACACAGTTTTAAAAACCAAGTGAGTTACTTGAAAAACTGGTGGTTCTGCACTTGTTTTCCATTACCATCCATGTGAAATCACTGATTTAATCTAAAGCTTAGAGAATACATCAGGATCTTCAGTTTTGATATCCAAGGCCGTTACTTGTTCAATTGATATCAGTGCACCTCTTTCACATAGAATCAATGTCTAGAGATTGGTTTCACCTAATGCTCTATAACTGCAACAAGATTATCAGCTGTGGAAAGCAAGCAATTTACTGCTTTGTTTGGCTGCTGAACCCTTCTTTTCACCTCAGTCCATACTAAATGACTGCTATTGCTAATGCTTCTAACTTCCGAGTTAGAAGCCAAGTTAGTTATTTCTCTATCTTATGGCTCTGCCCCTGTTTTCAGTTACAAACACTGGGAAATAACTGCTTTCAACTAACACTCTGGGAATTCACTGGCTGCATCCATTTTCAAAGCCTAGCAAGCTACTTGTTTAATTCATGCCTATGCTCTT
The DNA here is from genome assembly GCA_004027955.1 of Chaetophractus vellerosus. Classification (NCBI taxonomy): domain Eukaryota; kingdom Metazoa; phylum Chordata; class Mammalia; order Cingulata; family Chlamyphoridae; genus Chaetophractus; species Chaetophractus vellerosus. Next base: position 17,025 of record PVKH010011681.1, read on the forward strand.
GTTTTCAATTACAGTCAATGGCAATTCACTGCTATTACCAAAACCTCTGTGAATTCACTAGGATCACCAGTTTTCCATGTCATGCAAGTGTCATGGTTAATTGCAGGCTATGCCCTGAATTCACTTAAAGGCAAAGGGGAAGTCAGTGTTTTTACCTAATGCTCTATTAAGTAACCAAATACCATATTTAGGAAAACCAACTAAGTTCCACCTTCTATTCAATGCTGCACAGTTGTTTTATGTTACAATCCATGTCAAATCATTCCTTATACCTAAAACCTGGGAATGCAAGTTGGAGAGCCAGGTTTAAAAACCAAGTGAGTTACTTGAAAAACTGGTGGTTCTGCACTTGTTTTCCATTAGAGTGCATGTGAAATCACTGGTTTTCCATGGCATGTAAGTGTCATGTTTATTTGCAGGTTATGCTCTTGAATTCACTTAGTATCAATGGGAAGTCAGTGGTTATACCTAATGCTCCAGTAAGGAACCAGATATATTATTTAGGAAAACCACACATTTTTTCCTTATCTTCAATGATGCAAAGTTGTTTTCTCTTACAATCAAAGTCAAATCATTGCAAATACCTAACACTTGGGAATGAAAGTTGGAGACTCAGGTT
>PVKH010011682.1:0-17609 GCA_004027955.1 Chaetophractus vellerosus
TACTAATAGTAAACCACTAGGGAGAGATTGCCAGTTTTGGCTCGTAATATATTATAGGGCCCATATTTATACTATCATAGTTTCCTGGAAAACATAGGCATATGCGACGCAAAAGGAATATATATACTCTGACATTTTCCCTTGACTTTCAGAGGCAAGTGCAAAAACCTGTGATGGTGTCCAGTGTGCCTTTGAGGAACTTGTTGAAAAGATCATTCAGACCCCTGGACTGTGGGAAAGTGAGAACCAGAATAAAGGAGTAAAACTGTCACACAGGGAAGAAGGCCAAGGAGGAGGCGCCTGTGGTGGTTATTGTTCTGTGTTATAAACTCTGGGAAATTCCTTCTCTTGCATATTTGATCAGATAGTGACATCTTTCTGTATATAAACTCTAACTGCTATTTTAGGGACCTTGCAGTTTGCACATATTTGTTTTGTATCATGGCAGTAAATATTTGCAAGAAATCCCACTCACCGGCTTTCCCAGGTAAAACGTTATGGTAAGCATGCCCAGTTTTTTATGTAACATAAAATAGGTGTACCTTTATGAGTACATTTGATTTTATGAATTACATTTATCATGTAATTTTTTAAAAATCTATCCATCTAGTATATGTTGATACGAGGTCTGCTTTTGGTCTCCTTTTTGCTTATCAATTACAGAATTACTTGGTATGTAGAACTCCTAGAAACACTGGGAGGTGTACATGTATCATCAAACCGGTGAATTCCTTCAGGAACAACAAAGAGCATGATTCCACAGCTTTTCTAGGTTGTGTGCTGGCAGGTTCTCTTTTAGTACTAAGCAAAAGTCTCATTACAGAATGTAGCCCAGGCCACTTATAATTAAATCTTTATTTGTTTTAATGATGCTTCTAACTAGCATTGGTACATTAAAGCAGTTTGGTCTTATTTTTTAATTTACTTCAATGAGTAACTCTGTTGCTTACCTGGAGTTTTTATTTCTATTGTACGTACCTTGGATGAGTGGCCTCTTGGAGCAACCTGTTTGGTTAGGCGGTGTTTGGCAGAGTGAAAATAAGATTTCCCCCATCTTGGTTTCAGAAGGGCATGAATAGTGTTTATCATAACTCATGTAATATTTACCACTTTTCAAACCGTCACCTTTTTTTCATAAATGTTGGTAGTGTTTGTCCAAGTACCTCAATAGTAGCTTGTATCTTATGACTTTGTAAATGGCTAGTTATTAAAAAACCTATTTCTGTGTTTTGAGGGGTGGGGGAAGAAACACTAAATGACATTTTGAGAAAGAGATATTGCTTCCAGATTCTGATGTGTGTGGGAAAATACTGTTGGAATGAAAATCTTGATCATTTACTGTAATAAGTAACCAATAATTTATCAGAACCAATGGGTACACTAATAAATCTTTTCCACAGTATTCAGTTTTCTAACCTCTTGCTATTGTATTGTACATTGTATGTTTTTTTTTTTTTCTGCTCATGCTATTTAATTTACATTGATTCTTGGTATTTTAAGTCCCAAAATAAGTAGTTTGTCTTTTAAGGTTGGACCTTATGATAACCCTCAGTAAGAGTCTCTATATAAGTTGCCACATATAAGCACTTTTATGAGTCACCTTTGCAATAAATGTTTTTAAGTGTTTCAGGTTGGGTTCATTCTGAAATGTACATCTTCACAGATGAAAGCCTCACATTCTCCTTGGCTTACACTCATTAAGACTGCATTATACATGATTAAAGGTTTTATACATTCTGTGTGTTTATACTTAATATAAAACATTTACTACTATAATGTTGGAGAAAGGTAGCTAACATGTGTACTTACAATTTGTTCATGTTATATTAAAACTTTAGACTTGTGTATTTGTGGGTCTTTATTGACAAGACTTTTCTGGTTATTATTTCTTGCTCTTGAGTTATAGTCTTTCTGTGCACATTGGATTGTTGTCAGTTTGGTCAGAATTTGGGTACACATGAGTTACTTGAATATAACTTGTAAAAAGTAATTTTGTTTGATAGGTTTATATTGTAACCTTTTATAATTTTTAAATAAATATAGCCTGCTTTCCCTAGATGTATTTGTGCAGGAAGTATTACACATTTCCCTCTTAGTCTCACGAGCTGAGGAACATATGAATATAGTGTTATTTAAATTCTGTTATTTGATATGGCTTTCATTGTAATGTTTTTGTGCAAATTTACTGGTTCATAGTAGAGGCTTCATAAATGAGGTTGTTGTAATACCTAACATCAATTACTTAAATATCTTTTCAGAATCATTTGAAGTAGTCTAGTCTTATTAAAGTGCCTTTTGCAGATGGTACAAAATAAAACAGTGTTTTGAGTTCTAGGACTACTGAGATACCTAAACAAATTAACTGTATTCGATTTATAGTAAGAGTTATAGTTCACATTATTAATAAAAGCTTCCTTGGTGCCAGATAGTGTTCTAAGTGTAGAGTTACCTAATTAATCCTCACAGCAGCCTTACGGGATTGGTGCTCTTACTGTCCTCATTTTAAAGAGGAGGATACGGCAACACAGATACGTTAGGTAACTTCCCAAAGATCACAAAGCTAATGGGTGATGGATTCCAGTCAGGGAACTTCTGCTTCTGAGCCCATACTCTTAACCACTGCTCTCTCTCCTATGGCTAGTTACTAGCTTTTTGTTGTAACACAGCAGGGTTAAGGAAGTTCCCTGTTTCTTTATGACTCTCATTTGTTATGTGTTTCAGATTTATTATAAAGTAGATTCCACTGATGAAAACCAACTCCATAAGTCATTTGACCTAAACATTAAGATGGTGGAGTAGGTGGTCGCTTAGTTCTTTTACCTTCTCAGGGTGGAATGAATACCCCTGTCCTAGAAAGGCACAAACTTAGAGGATTTATGGCTTCTGAATTTCCTATTTGTAATTGGACATGAGAAAAATAATTGTAGCAATTTCTTTCACATGAAATTGAAATCCGGGGGATGTTTTCAAGTACTTAATTGTACCTGCACATGTGCTATAGACCTTCTAATTGAGTGCAGTGGAATTGGACTTAATCTTGATTCATTGTAGTTTAAACACTCTAGAAATATGCACAATTCTGTACTAAGTGTGGTACTGTCCCCATAGTTCATAAGAGACTCCTTCTTGCACCGTAACTTATCCTACCTATGGGATAGCACAGACTTACCTCATGTCCATTGTATATGTACATACAGCTTAGCGTAGACCTTTTCTAACAGATTTTCAAGTATTTAGATTTCAGGACTATAGATTTATCTAGGTATATCTTTTTTTTTTTCTTTCCCAAAATGGGTTGGAAAAGTTGGTCAACTTTCATTACATTATGGGGCTTTATATTTTACTATTTTGTTGCTAGCTTACTCTTTCATATTTAGGTATCAGTAGTGTTTCTGATTATAAAAGTGGTATAAAGTTTGCTTAAGGGAACCACCTGTGGCTCAATTGGTTGGGCTCTGGTTTACCACATGGGAGCCCGGGTTTGGTTCCCGGGGCCTCCTGGTGAAGGCAAGCCGCTGCGCGGTGAGCTGACTCAGCAGGATGGCGCAACAGGGAGGGACAAGCAGACACACAAAAACTCAAAGCAAATGAACACAGCGAGCACAAGTAGCAAGGGGGATATATATAAATAAATAAAAATAAATCTTTAAAAAAAAAGTTTGCTTAAGTGCTTCTTGGTTCATACACACACGCACACACACACACACACACATCTATTTCCAATAGTCATGTGAGCTTACCACTTCTCTCTCACACACACACACACACACACGGAAGGTTATGTCTTTTCTTTCTTCCACTTGGTAAGCAACACATTATGTATTTTTATTTGCATTTCTGCATTTCTTTGATTGCTGGTTTATTGGGTATTTCTCTTACTTTAATTCTTTGCTCACTCATGTCGTGGGCATTTATTTAATTGCCACGCAGCCTCTACTTCCTGCTCCTACCTCCACCACCCACCTTTTCTTTGGATAGCCCTGTCCCCCATCATCTTGCACGTGGTTTGGGGAGATTGTTGCAACCAGCTCCAGGGTTGGTCCAATGGCACCCTCCTCTATCTGGCCCTTGTGAATGGTTGAGATCAGGCTGTTGAGATGCAAGATGTTCACAGAGTCTTCCTCAGGAGCAGCCGAAGAAGACACAGCTTTGGAGACTGGTGTGAGGATTCCGTTTCTGAACTTGCTGAAGTGTATTTGTCTAGCTTAAAGAGGGCAGCACCAAGAAAATGAGAGGGCTAAGCTGGGGTCTGATGCAGCCTGGAGCCTCTGGATCAGTCAGACCAGAAGTCAGCTCTGTTTCTGGACTATTCTTACGTGAGCCAATTAATTCCCCCCCCTTTTTTTTAAGGCACTTGGAGTTCGGTTTTATTTTTTCTTGAAACCAACTGTATACTGTGTAAGTGTATGTGTTCTTCTTTGTAAGTGCTCTTTGTACATCGAGTTCAATATATTATTTGCATAAGGAAGAAAAAGTAAAACTATCAGTTGAAAAGCCACTCTTAAGTAACTTAACATTTTAGTGAGGTTGCTTTCATACACTTCTGTGGGCATATACATATAAAACTGTAGATGAGTTAACCTCCCTGTGCTAACCTACGGATCACTTGTGCAGGGTCTTGTGATCTTGGGTGTCATTTCCCATCACCGGAACGCTCCCTCTCGCCCCACTGTTTCTGGAGGTGATCGGTGCTTTTACCTGGGACGTGTGCTCTGCCAGCGTTTCTCCATGACCCCTATAATCATACGTAAATCTGTCGACGTTGTTTATGGATGTTCATCTCTGGATGTTGCTTTTCTTACCCAACAATAGATTGTGAAAATCCTTCCAAGCCAACTTCAATACATCTGGCCTGTCCATCTGAATGATGGTACAACATTCCATGGTATAGCAATGCCACAAAATATTCAGCCATACATCTACGAATTGGCACTTATCTTGTTTCCATTTTTTCCCACTGCAGATAGTGCTGTAATAAATATCCTTGTACATATGTCATTTTATTTCTGTATGATAGAGCTGGGTGGTGGGCCAAATAAAATAAAAATGTGTATTTTTTTTAGTTTTGATATATTTTGTAAATTGCTTTCTGAAAATCTGTCATAATTTATAATTCCATTAGCAATATGTGTGCACATCATTTTCCATGTATTCTCCTTTGGCAGCAGGAGACGTTCTCACATTTAAATTTTTGCCACTTTGATCTTTGTAAGGCATAATTTCATTAATTTAGTTTGCATTTTCTGTGGAACTTTTTTTTTTCCATATTTGTAGGCCGTTTGGAGTTGCTTTCCTTTAAAACAATTTTCCAGATCCTTTGCTGGTTTTTCGAATATTTTTTTTGTGGTTTTGTTATCTATTATGTGAGCTCTGTGTATAATACAGATATTAACCCACATGTGTATATACTATAAGCATTTTTTCCTAATGTCAGTCCTTTGACATCTTTATTTTGTTTTTCTTACAAATTATTTTTCATATTTTATAGCTTCTGAGATTTCTCTTGAATAAAGTTGCCCAACTCTTAGATTGTACATAATTTTCCTTAACCTCTTCTAAGGTTTTTAATTAATTTATTTTAATGATCTAATGCACTGGGTTGAAATACCACTTTTGTCCTAGATTAAATTCCTATAAATACTGAAATCCACTTTAGGTCTCTGAATTTTAGGGACTCTTAACCATGTAAAGTTAGTTAATGTATTTTGGTGTAATTGGGTGTTGTTTTTTAGTCCTCTGTAGTTTATTTTATGCTTTAAAAACCATTCTTAGAAGGGCTCCACAGCTTTCGTCAGCTGCCATAGGGCTTCGTGAAGCCTAAGTTCTCATTGTAGTGGCTTTCGTGGCTGGTAAAGCAAGTCCTTTCTTACTCGTTTTCATTTTTTTTCACATGAGTCTGAAAGATCCTTTCCTGATCTTTCCATTTTGTAGCTCCTTTTTTGAATATACTGATAAGGAGTTTGCTTTTTTTAAAAAAATGTGATATGGATACTAATCCTTTGTCAGTAATACATATTGCTAATGTCTTCTACCAGCCAGTGACTTGTCTCTTGAATTTGTTTGGAATATTGCATAATTAAAATTTTCTTAAAACAAAATTTTATGATTTCATGCAGTTTTTTAAAACTTGGGATTCTACTTGGAATTGTTAATTTAATAAGACTTGCCATTAAGGTACATGGGATAGCTCTGTCTACTCAGATTTTATGTGGTTTTTCAGTAATTTATAGTTTTCTTTATGACTCCTGTCCTTTATAAAAATTATTTCTAAGATTTTCTTTTTGTGTCGCTTGTGTGAATAGAACAGTTTTTTTTTCATTTCAGAACCTGCCTAGTTATTGCTAATAAAGAAAAACTTGACTTTTCTGTTGTATATCCAGCCACCCAATCAATGATATTTCTCTAATTTGATACTTTTATTTAAATAGGGTTTATTTTCCAGGTAAAATAAAATATACAGTTTGTATAGCATAGCTATTTGTAATTTTTACATATTTATATATTTATGTAGAGGAAATAGCAGGCATCGCTTTTGTTTCTCATAGTATTTCGAATCTGGTCCCTGACAAGGCCTTTGGAGGAATCCGTATCCCCTTCCACATCTGCTAAGGCCAGCGTGCCCCAGAAGCACTAGTGAGACTGGGTGATTGGGTTTCTGTTGTGACTAACTTCATTTTTGCAAAATTCATTTGGAAAATTGGGACAATTTCTTTTTTTTACTCTGGACAACTTCATTTTAAAAATGGGTATTGCAAAAAAAGGGGGGAGTGCGGGGGGAGTATTGCCTCTATTGCAAGTTTGCTAGTTGTCAGTAGAACATAGTGGTTGGGAGTGTGGCCCCTTGGAATCAGATTGGGTTCCTGTCCCAGCCCAGTGCCTGGGCTGCTGTATGACCTTTCACCACCTCCTTCACCTTCTTGGGCCTCGGTTTTTTCATATTAAGACTGGGGAGAATATTAGTCTCAACAGCGCCATTAAATGCATCAGAGAACATGAGCCTGGCTGTGTTTCAGTAAGTGTCAGCTGCTGTTGCTATAGCATGCCTTGCTGGGTCTCCTGACTTGTTCTCTTGTTCTTTTAGTTGATTTTTGGCATTCATGTAGAAAAAAACATGCTTTTTTTTTTCTGGAACAAATTGGACATACTTACCTCACTCAAAATTATTTTTCTGAGGCTGTAGTTTCTCATTCCATGTGTGTACATGTGTATTTTTCTTTCGCAACTGATTTGTATATGTGGACTTTTTAGTGATATTTTTGTTACTTTAGGCAAAAAGGTAGTCTAGGAAAGTCTAGTGGAAATAAATGATATGATGATCTCTAAATAGAGAGGGAGAGTAGGTGAGTGGAAAGGAGACGCCTGCTGAGAATACTTCCAGGTCCCTCCCATGGATCACGGCCTCAGCTCTCGAGTACCCACTTGTAACAGGAACTGCATGCATTCAGCATGCTACAGCAGGAAATCGTAGGCTCCTGGCCACAAGACTTTTGTTCTTTTTGGATATATGTTCCTTTGGCCACATCTTTACCAGGAATTTTAAACCAGTTAAATATCCCTGTGTGTCACAATCACACCACCTTTTTTTAGGTTAAACACACAACCAACATTTCGTTTTCTTTAAAACAACACCAGTAAATCTTACGGTGCCAGGCAGACTGCATAACCAAGTCCATTTATAAGCACATCTGTTTACACTTTCCTCTTGCACAGTTCACTTTTCCATGAACAGTGATACTATTAAGTTACTTACAGAATGGTTTCTGATAGAACCACCAGCCACAAACCTATGAAGAAAATGTCAAAGTTTTATTTGCATTCCTTTTGTCCTTACATTGATCTCACCCATGAATCCACAGTCAGGTGTTCAAATTACTCGAACAAATTCTTGTTTCTCAAAAAAAATGTGGCTTTATTATCAGCTGGGCATAAGTTGAGATCATTTGTTTCTGCTTGTATGCAATTTTAGGGTTTACTTTTTTCATCCCTTTTAATGAATTTTGGATATTTAAAATAAAACATTGTTCAAAAGTCAATATTATATAAACAGTTGTGTTGCCATTCCTACCTATTCCATCCTGTTCTCATCTCTTCCCCATATATATAGTCATTATCATTAGGTTCTGGTTTATTTCTCCCATGTTTTCTTTTGCAAAATTATGCAATTTGTTTCCAGTGTTTTGTAATTACAAATAAGGCTGCCATGAATAACTTTGGGTATATGTTGTTTTGTATTTCGGGAGGATAAATTCCAAAGGCAATCTTTAAAGCCATCTTTTTGAAATACACTTTCCATAGAGTAAGATGAACCCATTTTAAGAGTACATTTTGATGGATTTTTAATAAACGTACACACTTGTGTTAACACCACAATTAAGATATAGAACATTCCTATTACCCAAAAAATTCCCTGCTTTATTTTATTTATTTATTTATTTATTTATTTATTTCTAATTGCTTCCCATTTTCACTCGCACCTCTACTACACTTGACTGCCAGGAGGTTTTGGGGTGCTCCCAGGCAGATTTGCTCTGGGTTCTGTTGCAGTCCCTGTCAGCGTATCCTAGACTTTTATTTTTCTCTTTTATCCATTAAAGGCCTCCATCTTTTCTCCAGCTTGCATAAATCTAGAAATATCTCAGAAAAATGATATTCTTCACTTCCATTGCTATTAACATTTATTCTGCGGTTCTCTTAATGGAATGAGTTGAATTTAATTCCTTTAAATAACATGGTCTTGGGAGGCCTTAGGAAACAACTCATGGTTTGGTATACCCTTCTAAGCAAGAAGCAGTTGTCTTCTAACCTTGGAGTTTAATTTTTTTTAATTCATTTTTTAAAGAAAAATCATTAATCTTTCCATTTATGGCTTTTGGGTTTTACTTTTAGTTTAAGGGTAACCCCATTCCAAGGTTTTACAGGTATTCTCATAAGTTTTTTAGTATTATAGTTTTGCTGTTTGCTTGTTACATTTAATGATATGAAATCCACTTGGAATTTGTTTCTCTTGGTGTGAGGTAGGTGTAAATTTATATTTTTTTCCAGGCTGGTAAATTATGCCAACAAAATTTATTCAATAAACCCTTTTGCCACTGAATAGAAATTCCTTAATTTGTTGACATTCAACAAGGATTTACTTGATCATCCTCTTTGCTAGGCAGTGTGCTAGACCCTAAAGCGTGCAGTGGTGAATAAATCAGCCAGTGCCCTCATGTAGTTTATGTAGGTACTATGATGGGAAACTCATAAGTGATTTTTAAAGTAAACAGCAAAAGAAAATTGACCAGGGTAGCAGGATAAAAAATGAAGCCAGGTCAAGCAAGTGACATTTGAGCTGAGACACGAGTGAGCAAGCAAAGGTCCAGCTGTGCATAAATCGGGAAGACGAACAATCGCAGCAGAGGAGTCGGCAAGTATGAGAGGGCCTGAGCAGACCCAGATGGCAGGTTCAGGGAATAAAGGCCAATGTGTTTGGAGCACAGGGAGTGAGCTGGAAAGTGGTAGGAGGAGGAAGCAGGGGTCACTCCACATAGGATGTTGGAGATCCTGGTGAAGAGTTTTGAGGTCATGCTGAAGCCACTGGAGATTTTAAATAGAGGACTTGTATCATTCAGGATTAGGGTCAGATGTATATAACAAAATCTAAAATAATAGTTGTTAACACGAAAGGGTTTATTTCCTTATATAGGATAAGTCCAGAAGTGGCATTGTAAAGCTGCCGGGGGCTCCGTCGGCCATTTCTATCCCTGTTTACATCCTCAACACTTCCTCATTGTCCAAGTTGGCTACAAGAGCTCCAGATGTCATATCCACATATCAAGCAGAGGGAAAGAGAGACTAAAGGGCATACTTCCCAACTGGGTAAGCTCCCTCTAGGGAGCCTTCCATTTAGATCACTGACTGCAATGTAATCAACTGGCCACACCTCTCTGTAAGGGACACTGGAAAATCTAGTCTTGGTTAGGCACATTGCTGTCACCCATAGGAAGAAAGTTATGTTTGTAAGGAAGACAGGGAGGATGGTTATTGGGTAATTTACCCAACTTTGTTACAGAATGTGATCTGATGGATGTTTCAAAAAATAATTTAACTGCTCTTTGGGGGCAAGAGTGGAAACGGAGACGAGTAAGGAGGATATTGTAAAGGTCTAGGGAGTGGATGATGGGAGCTTGGACCAAGGGTGGGATTAGGGAGATGGTGAGAAGTAATCACATCCAAGAGATATCCTGAAAGATAAATAAGACTTGCTAATGGATTGAATGAAGCAGATGAGGAAAAGATGGGTGTTCCGTTATGAGATAGGAAATACTGAGGGAGAAAAATCTTCAATTTTATTTTGGACTTATTAAATTTGTATTGCCTATTGGAGATCCAAGAGGAAGTTTTGACTAGAGATTTGAGTGTAAGTCTGGGACTCAGAGGAGACGAGATCTGGAAATATATTTTTGAAGATCATAAGCACAGAGATGGGATTTAAAGCCATGGACCCATGTGAGAGACATGAGACCAGTGAGGGAGACAATGCAGAGAAGAAAGTGCTAAGTACTGAGCCTTAGGACCGTTCACTATGTAGACAACAAGAGGGAGAGGCAGCAAAGGAGACTGAGAAGGAGTTGCCTGGAGAATCAGGAGTGTATGGAATCCTGGGATCCAACTGAAGAGTTTCAAGAAGGGAATGGTTCATAGGGATAATAGTCAATGCTTGTTGAAGGCTTCCTGGTGGGTCAGGCATTTTCAAAGCACTTTATGTGTATTAAATCTCAGAATCCTTTCAAAACCCTATAATGTAGCATTGTTGTAGTATTGTTGTCCTTCTTTTACAAATGACTGGCACAGGTTGCTAGGGGACTTGCCCAAGTTCTCACAGCTGATTCAAGACCAGCAGTCTGGCCCCATCGTACAAAGTGCTTTTAGATGCTCTACCCTGCTGCCAAGAGTGGAGACCTAAACTAGAGAATCACATTTGGCAAGATGGAAGCAATTGGTCACCATCTGTCAATGGTGACAGATTTTAGAGGGACGAAAGGTGATAGGAATGGGTTCAAGAGGGAATGGGAAGGGGGAAGTGCAGGTAGAGAGAACTCTTTGCAGCCTTTGCTGGAGCGGAGTAGTAACTGGAAGGGTGAATGAATCTAGGCAGAGGGAGATGGGAGATGTTACAGAATGTGAGCAAGGAAGTATTAAAAAGTCATGAGAAGGGGACCTTGTAGGAGCAACATCCTTGAGTAGGTGAGAAGGGATGGGATATCCCGTGTGTGGCTTTAGATAGGAGCAGAGGTAGTGCAGCCCCTGTACCAGACAGGAAGGCACATGTGAGCACAGACATGGAAAGGCTTGTAGGTTTGGGGGTAGGCATTAAGTTAGAGTTTCCTTCTGATTGCTTCTGTGAAAAGCAAGATCATTACTGAGGTCAATAGTGGGAAGGGTTTGAAGAAAGAGAAAGCGGGAAATAATTGCCTAGGAGAGTTGGGAAAGAAACTTTATTATGGCAACATAGTAGAATTGACAAGTAGTGCCAGGTGATCATTTGAGATATGTGGTGAAAAATAGAAAGAAGCCAGTCCGTGTGTTTTTCTCCAGGGATATTCAGCTGGGGTCACAGAGTAGGGAGAAAGCTGAATTTAACAAGGCTGGGATCTTCCCAAGGGAGTGAAATGGGGGATAGATGCACAAGTGCCTTGAGGGTGAACGCAAAGGACGAATATGGTAAGGATGCCCTATGGAATCTAAATCGGGTAAAGGGGACTCAGGGGAAAGTGAGGCCAAAGGGAAATTGTGGATGAGGAAAAAAGCAGTAGAACCAAAGGATGGGTGTTCCTAATGGGGTCATAGACATTTGAATGGAAAGTGAGCTGGAAAGACAAGCAATGTCAGGAGATGCTTGACATTGAGATTAGGTGGGTCATGAACATTTCTTCAATCAAAGAATAAGTTCCCACATATAGCCAAACCTGTTTCTAGAGTCTTTCTGTTATACCAGTGTAGTTCTATGCCAAAATGATAAGCATTTTGATTTATGGTAAATTTATAAATCAAGTTCTCCCCTCAGTTTGTTTGTTTGGTTGTTTTTTTTTTTGTTTTGTTTTTTTTTTGTAAGCAGCTATTATCTTGGCAATCATTTTATCCAGTTACAAAATAAAATCCTTTGGAATTCTGACAGAAGTGACTTTAAATTTGTATATTAATTTGTGGAAAGTGACATTTTAAGACATCCTCCCGTCCAGAATCATGGCATAGATAATAAATGGAAAAATTTATTCAGATATGTTTTATGTCCTTCAATAAAAGTTTAGAGTTTCCTTCATATAAGCCTTATTTCCTTCATATATGCCTAGGCATTTCATTATTTCTCATACTATAGTACCAAAATTATATGTATCAATTTTTTCATTTCCATTTCTCATTTTTTAAAGAAAAAATGTTTATGTATTTGTCTTATAAACAAAATCTTATCAAATTTTATTAATGATAATCTGTTTTTCTTCTTAGAGAAGTTGTGGATTTACAGAAAAATCATGCATAAAATACAGGATTGTCATATACCACACTGTGATTAAAACCTTGCATTGGTATGGAACATTTGTTAAAATTGATGGTAGCACATTTTTATAATTGTACTATTAATTGTGGTCCATGGTTTAACTCAGGGTTCACTGTGTTCTGTGGATTTTTAAATTTTTATTCTGTTATCATATACGTAATCTATCTCCCATTTTAATCACACTCAGATATATACTTCATCACTGTAATTAGTGTCACAATGTTGTGACACCATCACCACCATCCATTACCAAAACATTTCCATCATTCCAAATAGGAAACCTGTACCTTTTAAGCCTTAACTTCCCATTCCCTGTCCCCACCCCATCCCCTGATAACCTACAGTCTAGAGTATGACTCTATAAATTTGCTTATTCCAATTATTTCAAATCAGTGAGGTCATACAGTATTTGTCCTTTTATGTCTAGCTTATTTCACTCAACATTATGTCTTCAAGGCTCATCCATGTTGTCTCATGTATCAGGACTTCATTCCTTTTTATGGCTGAATAATCTTCTGTTGTACATATATACCACATTTTATTTATCCATTCATCAACTGATGGACACTTGGGTTGCTTCTATCTTTTGGCAATTGTGAATAATGCTGCTGTGAACAGTGGTGTGCAAATATCAGTTAGTTCAAGTCCCTGCTTTCAGTTCTTTTGGGTAGATACCTAGTAGTGGAATTGCCAGGCCATATAGTAGTTCTATACTTAGCTTTCTGAGGAACCTCCAAACTGCCTTTAACAGTAGCTGCACCATTTTATATTCCCACCAGCAATGAATGAGTGTTCCTATTTCTCAGTATACTCTCCAACACTTGTAATTTTCTGTTTTACTAATAGCAACCATTATAATGCGTGTGAAATGGTATCTCACTGTGTGTTTGATTTGCATTTTCCTGATGGCTAATGAGGTTGAGTATCTTTTCATGTGCTTTTTTGGCCATTTGTATGTCTTTGGAGACATGCCTATTCAAGTCTTACCCATTTTTAAATTGGGTTGTTTGTCTTTCTGTTAAGTTGAAGAATTTCTTTTTATATTCTAGATATTAAAACTTTATTGGCTATGTGTTCCAAATATTTTCTCCAATTTGTGTAGGTTGTCATTTTTTACAATTTTATTGAAGTATATCACTCATATATGAATATATATAAACAATAAGTGTATAGTAAAAGTTGTGAACTTACAAAACAAACATGCATAACATCATATATGAGTCCCATAATTACCCTACCATCAGCATGTAGATTGTCTTTTTAATTTCATGTTAAAGTCCTTTGAGGGACAAAATTTTTTTTAAATTTTGATGAGGTTCCATTTCTTTTTTCTTTTGTGCTTGTGCTCTGGGTGTAAAGTCTAAGAAACCATTGCCTAACATGTCCTACAAATGCCTCACTACTTTTTTTTCTAGGAGCTAGATAGTTCTGGCTCTTATATTTAGGGCTTTGATCCATTTTGAGTTGATTTTTGAATAAGGTGTGTGGTAGGGTATCCTATTTTTAATTTTTTCAAATAGAGATCCAGTTTTCCTAGTATCATATTTTGAAGAGACTTTCTTTCCCAATTGTGTGTTCTTTGCCACCTTGTCAAAAATCAGTTGGCCATAAATGTGCGGGTTGATTTCTGAGCTCTCAATTCTATTCCATTGGTCCATATGCCTGTCCTTGTGCCAGTACCATGCTGCTTCAATTACTGTGGTTTTGTAGCAAGTTTTAAGATCAGGAAATGTGAGTCATCCAACTCCATTCTTTTTAAGATGGCTTTAGCTATTTGGGGCCCCTTACCTGTCCATATACATTTGATGATTGACTTTTCCATTTCTGCAAAGAAGGTTGTTGGAATTTTGATTAGGATTGCGTTGAATCTATAAATTGCTTTGAGTAGGATTGACATCTTAACAATAATTAGTCTTCTAATCCATGAACATGAGCTGTTTTTCCACTTGTTTAGGTTTTCTTTGCTTTCTTTGAGCAATGTTTTATAGTTTTCTGTGTAGAAGTCCTTCACATGCTTGGTTAGATTTATTCCTAGATATTTAATTATTTTAGTTGTTATTGTGAATGGAACTTTTTTCTTGATTTTGTCTTCAGATTGTTTGTTTCTTGTGTATAGAATACTGATTTTTTGGTGTTGATCTTGTACCTTGCCACTTTGTTGAATTCATTTATTAGCTTTAGGAGCTTTGTTGTGGATTTTTAAGGATTTTCTGTATGTAGAATCATGTCATTTGCAAATAGAGAAAGTTTTACTTCTTCCTTTCCAATTCAGATGGCTTTTATTTCTTTTTCTTGCCTAATTGCTTTGGCAAGAACTTCCAGTACAATGTTGAATAACACTGGTGACTGTGGGCATCCTAATTTCTCTTTAATAGTGTGATTTTTTTGTAGATTCATAGTCCTATGTGCAAATAAAGAAAATTTTATCCATTCCTGATTTGATGATAATGGTTTTTAATAGTTTTCCCTTTTAATGTAGCATTTGACCTTTTTCTTTTATTTCAAGAATTAGTTGTTACAATTTTCTCATATTGATTTAGTTTCATTCTTTTAATAATTTACTTCAAATTTATTTGGAATTACAGATGAATTTTTTCAAATTATTTTTGCCATCTGTTGATATAATCAAATGGTTTTGTTGTTTGACTTAATATAATGGATTATATTGAAGGTTTCCTATTGCAAAACCATCCTTATATTCTTGGAATAAATCTTACTTGTCTGTATTGAATTCTTCTTCAATACCCTGCTAGAGTCAACTTGTAGGTTTATTATAGAATTTGCATCTATAAGCTACTTGGAAGAATGGACTGGGTCTTATAAGTTGATCTATCTTCAGCGCCTAGAATAAGGGCCGCCAGCATATAGTTGTGTGCTTTATAGAACTCTAGGAACTCCATTTATTTTTAACTTTTCATTTTTAAATAATTATAGATTCAGAAGAATTTGGAAAGATGGTATAGAGAGATCCCATGTACTCTTCCTCCAATTAACCCCAGTAGTTGCACCTTATATAACTATACTACAATATCAAAGCCAGGAGATTGGCATTGGTTCAAAACATATGTATATTTCTGTGCCATTTTATCACATGTGTAGATTAGTGTAACCAGCACCGCAATCAAGATACAGAATAGTTCCATCACCACAAAGATTTCCCTTGATTGTCACACCTACCCTCTCCCTCGTACTATCCGTAACTCCTGGCAACCACTTATTTGTTCTCCATTTTTAAATTTTTTCATTTTAAAAATATTATATAAATGGAATCATATGGTGTGTGACCATTTGAGATTGGCTTTTTTTCCCACTGAACATAATGCCCTTGAGATCCAAGTTGTTGGGTGTTTCAGCAGTTGTTTTGTTTTTACTGCTGAGTAGTATTACATGGTTTGTATAAATCACAGTCTGTTTAATCATTCATCCATTGTGGGACATTTTGGTTGTTCCAGTTTTGGGTTATTTTAAATAAGCCTGCTATGACGATCCAGCACAGGGATGGGGCAGAGAAGATTGCTGGCTGGCATTCCTCAACCACCAGTGCACAACATGCCACCATGTTGGCTAATGACCCAAAGCTTTGCAACCACTATAGCAAATGCATAAATGATTCTGGGCAGAGTCATAACCTAAATCCAATTCGTATACAGCACCAATGTCCTCGTGAATATAATCAAATCATACCTGCATGGCCAACTGTCCTCTACCCCAGCCTTCTGGGCATACTATATTCTTTTTTTTTTTTTTTTCTGTTACATATCCCCACCTTTCTGCTTGTTCTTGCATTGTTCATTTTTTATGTGTTCTTCTGTGTCTGTTTTGTCTCCCCCCGTAGTGGTGACGCGCCGAGTCAGCTCACCGCACAGGCGGCTTGCCCCACTCGCAGGTGGCTCTGCTCTGTTCGCGGGTGACTTGCCCTGCCCGTGGTGGCTTTGCCCTACCTGTGGTGGCTTTTTTTGCCCTGCTCATGGCGGCTCTGCCCCATCCATGGCAGCTTGCCCTCTCAAGGTGGTCTGCCTGCTTGGAGAGGCCCCCAGGAACCGAACCCGGGGCCTCCCATGTGGTGAACCAGCACCCTATCCACTGGGCTACAGCTGGCCCCCTGGGCATACTATATTCTAAGGCAAGAGCTTAGTTTGCGAGGAGAGCCTCCAAAAAATCAACACCCAATTGGCCTATAAGTGTAGACAAAACATACTCTTCCTGGGAAGGAAAGTGCGGGGGGTTATGTGGCAACATGCAGCCAAAATCTTTGCTAGGTGCATCCTGGGAGAAATTAGTTATAGATAGAAACTGACCTGGATTGCTCCGGTCTGAACTCAGATCATGTAGGACTTTAATCGTTGAACAAATGACAGCTAGAATTATGGTACGTCTGTGGGCATCCTAGTTAACCCCTGAAAAGTCATGGAGCTCTGTGGCTACAAACATTTTATAGAAATCTGCAGAGATATCATGAGTAGAACTCCCCAATGCTATCCAAAAGCCAGTGAAAACAATTCCCTGGCCTCTGTGGATTGCTGCTTGGGGGATACCCATCCCTGGCTTGGCCCCTGGAAATCACCACCTTAGGTGACATCTTCCCAGCCCACGAGTTCGCTGTTGAAGTAACTTTGGCTCAAAGGAATCACGTAGCCCATGGCCTCATCGCTGGAGAGGAGTCTGCTTCCCATTGAATCCACCATGGGAGTTGGAGTACAGGACGTACAGCGCTGCTTACAGCCCTGGGATTCAGACTTGGGTTATACCCCACGGACATTGCCAACTGTCTGCCCACGTGGTGCCTTCCAATTACTAGTCATAGGGCTAGTTCTAGTTATGATTATGGTGCCCTTATTTAGACTGATCATTCAAGCCATAATAAACAGCTTAAAGATGTCCTCAGATATCTTGACTACTTGGGCCATACCCATTTTGAAAAACAATGCCAAGGGACCACAGGGTGGCTAGTAATGGCATAAAATAGATTATATTTGGGGCCTGCCCAGTCATAAGTTCCCCTTCTGAGAAACCACCCCACTCAGCCCTGCCCTGGGCACAACCGCAACGAGCAAGGCACGAACCTCCATCC
>PVKH010011683.1:0-17646 GCA_004027955.1 Chaetophractus vellerosus
GTGTTTTTATCAGGAAAGGGTGTTGTATTTTGTCGAATGCTTTTTCTGCATCTATGGAGATGACCATGTGATTTTTTTCTTTCAGTTTGTTTATGTGGTGTATTACATTGATTGATTTTCTTATGTTGAACCATCCTTGCATACCCGGGATAAAACCCACTTGGTCATGGTGTATAATGCTTTTGATATGTTGTTGGATTCGATTACCAAGTATTTTGTTGAGGACTTTTGCATCTAGGTTCATTAGAGATATTGGTCTGTAATTTTCCTTTCTTGTGGTGTCTTTATTTGGCTTTGGTGTTAGGGTAATTTTGGCATCATTGAATGAGATAGGGAGTGTGCCTTCTATTTCTACTTTTTGGAAGAGTTTAAGCAGGATTGGTGTTAATTCTTTTCTGAATGTTTGGTAGAATTCAGCTGTGAAGCCATCTGGACCTGGGCTCTTCTTAGTTGGGAGGTTTTTGATGACTGAATCTATCTCTTTACTTGTAATTGGACTGTTGAGTTCATCGAATTGTTCTTTCATCAGTATAGGCTGCTTGTGCTTTGTCCATTTCCTCTAAATTATCACTCTTGTTGGCATATAATTTTTCAAAGTGTCGTCTTATGATATTCTTTTTTTCAGTGGGGTCAGTAGTGATATCCTTTTATTCATTCCTTATTTTATGCATTTGCATTTTTTTCTTTTTCTTTGTTAGTCTGATAAGGGTTTGTCAATTTTATTGATCTTCTCAAAGAACCAGCTTCTGATTTCATTTATTTTTTCTAATGCTTTCATATTTTCTATTTCATTTAGCTCTGCTTTGATCTTAGTTATTTCTTCTTTTCTGCTTCCTTTAGGATTAGTTTGTTGTTGTTTTTCCAATTATTTCAGTTGTGCAGCTAGTTCTTCAATTTTAGCTCTTTCTTCTTTTTTAATATATGCATTTAGAGCTATAAATTTCCCTCTCAGTACTGCTTTGGCCACGCCCCATAGGTTTTGATATGTTGTGTTGTCATTTTCATTCAATTTGAGGTAGTTACTGATTTCCTTTGAGATTTCCTCTTTGACCCACTGTTTTTCCAAGAGGTTGTTGTTTAATTTCCATATCTTCATACCTGATCTTGTTCTCTGGCCCTTAGTGATTCCCAATTCCATTCCATTGTGGTCAGAGAAGTTGCTTTGTATAATCTCAATCATTCTGAACTCATTAAGAGTTGTTCTATGGCCTAGCATGTGGTATATCTTGGAGTATGACCCATGTGCGCTCGAGAAGAACGTATATCCCGCTGTATTAGGGTGCAGCATTCTGTATATATCTATTAGGTCCAGATCTTCTAATGTATTGTTCAGGTTCTTTGTTTCTTTACTGATTCTTTGGCTAGATGTTCTGTCTAATGGTGATAATGGTGTATTAAAGTACCCCACTATAATTGTGGAAGCAATTATTTCTCCACTTAGTTTTTGCAGTGTTTGCCTCACATATTTGGAGGCACCCTGATTAGGTGCATAAATGTTTATGATTGTTCTTTCTTCTTGAAAGATTACCCCTTTTACTAATATATAGTGTCCATCTTTGTCTGATATGATGGTTTTTGCATTTAAAGTCTAATTTGTCCAATATTAGAATAGCTACTCCTGCCCTTTTTTGGTTATTATTTGGTTGTAAAATTGTTTTCCAGGCATTTACTTTCAGCCTCCTTGAGTCCCTGGGCTTAAGGTGGGTCTCTTGGAAACAACAAATAGATGGGCCATATTTCTTTATCCATTATGCCAATCTGTGTCTCTTGACTGGAGAGTTTAATCCATTAACATTCAGTGTTACTATTCTCAATGAATTTCTTACGTCCGGTATATTTTCTTTCAGTTTATGTATGTCCTATGTTGTTTTTGTTTCTATTTGAGTCATTATTGTTGTTGCTACACTCTCCTCCAACTCTCTCTCTCCTGTTTTTCCCTTTCATCCTTTAGAGCTTCTTTTAGTATATCTTGAAGTTGAGGTTTCTTGTTGGCATATTCCTTTCATTTCTGTTTATCTGTGAATATTTTGAACTCTCCATCATTTATGAATGCCAGCTTTCCTGGATAGAGAATTCGTGGTTGGAATTTTTTTTCTTTCAATGTCTTGACTATTTCATACCACTGTTTCTTGCCTCCATGGTTTCAGCTGAGAAGTCAGCACTTAATCTTATTGTGCTTCCTTTGTATGTGATGGTTCTCTTTCTCTTGCTCTCTTGAGTATTTTCTCTTTGTCTTGAGCATTAGGCATTTTGACAAGCATGTGTCTTGGGGTTGACCTGTTAGGATTTATACTATTTGGGGTGCACTGTGCTTCCTGGATATGTACATCCATCTCCTTCATTAGGTTTGGGAAGTTTTCAGCCATTATTTCCTTCAAAACTCCTTCTGTTACTTTTCCTTTCTCTTCTCCTTCTGGGATACCTATAATGCATATGTTTGTGCGTTTGGTGTTGTTGGTTAAGTCCCTAAGTCCCTGTTGGATTTTTTCTACCTTTTTATCTATCTTTTCTACTATCTGTTTGATTTCAGGTGTACTGTCTTCCAAATCACTAATCCTTTCTTCTGGTTGTTCAAATCTGCTGCTATGTGAATCCATCGTCTTTTTGATTTCTTGGATTGTGCTATTCATCGACATCATATCCGTTATCTTTTTATGCATGTTTACAATTTCTTCAGTATGTGCTCCCAGTGTCTTCTTAATATCCTTAATCTCTTCCTTGATTTCCAGAAGGTGGTCCATGATTAGTTGTTTTATGGTTTGCTTCTCTTCCTGATTTTTGGTTTGTTCTTTGGAGTGGTCCATGCCTTCCATTTTCTCAGTATGGCTTGTAATTTTTAGTTGCCCTCTGGTCATCATTTTATCTTGATTGGTTTGTTCAGTTGATCAGGTTCTCTCTTTGCTCTAGAGTTTTATTTAGCTTGTAAATCTGTGTGTGTGTTAAGATTTCTCATTGATACTTTCTTCCCCTTGTTGTATTTCCTTGATTTTTTCTATGTTCCTTTGAAGGAAGAAGATTAGGGCCAGAGCATTCAAAAAGAGTGAAAAAGGAGAAGGGATAATAATGTATTGATAAGAGTTAGAAGAGGGGCCTTATTAGATGTAGTGGGTTGAATATTTAACTCATGTAGGCAGCGTAGAGTGATAGGGGAAAAATTGGAGTGCCAACTCCAAATAGAGAAAAAAATATAGAGAATATTTTATATGACCAAAATGATGAGAGAGAGAACTAATAATGAATAGGCGGAAAGAAGAAAGTTAGTATAAAATGAAAGAAATAAGAGAGAACAGAATAGCCAAGATAGAAGTTAACAAAGGTGAGATTGGGAGCAAATGAAAAAAGGTTGAAAATAAGAACCACTACAGAAAGCTGAAGGTAGAAAGTTGAAAGAAGGAGAAAAGATAGTGTTGGTTAACACAGTCACTGTACACAGAGGATGGAAAGTCAAGGGTAAAGAAGACCAGCAAAGAAGAAAAAAGCTATCATCACCTAATTAAAAAACAAAGAAACAAACAAAAAAACACAAAAAACAAAAAACAAACAAACAAACAACAAAAAAACACAAAGGTAAACCGTGTTCCCTTTGGGGACTTGTGGAGCCTCTCAGCCTGTGTTCATTAATCAATTGCCTTGCAGCCTTCTTTCTGCAGGCTTAGAGGCAGAATTTAGCCATTAAAGCAGATCTATATGTTTCTATTTATTTTTTATGTAATTAGGGACCTTAAAGATCTCCTCTTCTAGACCACCGCCTCCTGTGAGGGGACCCCAAATAGGTTCGTGGAAAGTTGTCTATTAATTCCCTCTGCCTATCTTCCCTGGGCAAGCTGTGTTACTCAGCCCAGAACTTTTAATAGGCTGGAACTTACCTTTGCCGGCCCTCGGGTCTGCACCCCCGGTCCCCGGTAAGCAGTTTCGCTGGTCTCCTCAACTCAGCATCATTTCCTGCCGGCTGATTTTTTCCTTGTAAACTACTTGCGGGTTTTGGCAACCAAACCCACTTAAACCCTCCCCACCCCCGACAGACCCTCCCACTCTCGGGGCCCACCACCCCCTCACAGGTCTGCCGGTGAGGCCACAAACCTCCCTGCCCCCTCTCCCGGGGACAGGACCCCACCCCCTGTGTTTCCCGCTGGGGTGAAAAGAACCCACAATTTTATGCTGCACGGTTCAACTCACACTCCAGCTGCCTCCAGACAGATGGAGCCAATATTCCTGTGCCCCAAGCTCCCTGCAAAGACCGTGCTCCTCCATTCCTGCTCCCAATCAGCCACTCCCTACCTTAGAACTGGTGAGTGCAAACCTAAACCATTGACGCCATCTTGATATCCTCTTTTTTCATTTTTATTCCACCATTTTTATGCTTATTCCTTTGTATTTTTGATGATTTTTCACTGTTTTTACTAATTTTTTCCTGGCTCTTTTATGGTTCCTTTTCTATACTCTTTCTCTATTACTATTATTCTTATTCTTTTCTTCTCTCTTTCATTTCCTATAGTCTTAATATTTTTTCAAGATAACACAGACAACTACAAGGGTATAGAATAAGTTGAACCAAGTGCCAAAGAGGAAACTTAACAAAAAGTAGAACAAAATATAACCCTGGAGAAGAAAGTGAAGCTAACTGTCTGAAATAATCCCATCAAGATAAATAGATGTCTAGAAACCAAGAAAAAATGACAAGCCATATTAAGAAACAGGAAAACAGGGCCCACTTTAATGAACAAACTAAAAAATAGGAAGAGATGCAGAATGTGGAACAACTAATTAAGGATGTCCAAATATCATAAGTCAACTTAATGATGTTAAGGAAGAGATAAACTATATTAAGAAAAACCAGGGGGAATATACTGAAAAATCATAAAAACACATAAAAAGATAACAGATCTGATGGTGGTAAATGGTATAATGCAAGAAATAAAAAATATACTGGAAGCACAACACAGCAAATTTTAGCAGGCAGATGAAAAAATTAGTGATGTCAGATATAGCACATCTGAAATCAGATGGATAGTAGAACAGATAGGGATGCAGGGAATTGAATGACAAAGTGAAATGCATAAAAATATGGATTATAGGAATCTCAGAGGGAGAAGAGAAGGGAAAGAGGGCAGAAGGAGTGTTGGAGGAAATAATGGCTGAAAATTTCCCAACACTTTTGGAGGACATGGATGCACATGTTCAGGAAGCACAACATACTCCATACAGTGTAAATCCTAACAGACCTACCCTGAAGCATATACTTATCAAATTATCAGCTACTCAAGAAAAGAGAAAATACTGAAAGCAGCAAGAAAAAAGAGATTCATCACCTATAAGGAAGCTTGATAAGATTAAATGCTTATTTTGCAACCGAAACCATGGAGGTGAGATGGCAGTGGTACAGCATAATTAAGGCCCTAAAAGAGAAAGAATGCCAGCCAAGAATTCTCGATCCAGGAAAGCTGGTATTCACAAATTAAAGGGAGTTCAAAATACTCACAGAAAAACAGAAATTAAAAGAGTTTGACTGCAAGAAACCTGCCCTTCAAGAAATACTAAAGGGAGTTCTGCTGGTTGAAAGGAAAAAAGAAACAGGAGACAGAGGGTTGGAAGAAAGTGTAGAAAGGAAGATTATTAGCAAGCATAACTAAAAAGATTCAAAGAAAATTCAAAACAAAATCTGACATATATAAACCTAAAGAATATATGGCTAATGTAAGAACTTACTTGACAGTAATGACACTGAATTTTAATGGATTAAACTCTCTAAACAAAAGACACAAATTGGCAGAATGGATAAGGAAATATGACCCATCTATATGATGTCTGCAAGAAACTCATTTTAGAACCAGGGACACAAGGAGTTTGCAAGTTAATGGTTGGGAAATGATTTTACATGCAAACAATAACCAAAAAGGACAGGAGTAATAAAGTCTAATGTACAAAATAGAGTTTAAGTGCAAAATTATTGTAAGAGAGAAAGAAGAACACTGTATTTTAATAAAAAGGGTAATCTATCAAGAAGAAAGGACAATCATAAATATTTATGCACCTAAACAGGGTGCCACAAAATGCATGAGGCAAGCACTAAGTGGAGAAATAGATGCCTGTACAAATATAGTGGGGGACTTTAATACACCATTATCACCATTAGTCAGATATCTTTACAGAGGGTCAATAAAGAAACAGATACCTTGAATAATACTTTAAAGGAACTAGACCTAATAGACATATACAGAACATTAGACACGAATATAGCCAGATATAAATTCCTCTCTAGTGCCTGTGGATCATTCTCAAGGATAGACCACATGCTAAGTCACAGAATAACTCTCAGTGAATTCAGAACGATTGAAATTTTGCAGAGTAATTTTCCTGACCATGATGTCAGGAAATAAAGCTGGAAATTAATAAGGGGCAAAGAACCAGAATAGGTGCAAAGGTATGAAAGTTAAACCACACACCCTGAGATAATCAGTGGGTAAAGGAGGAAATTGTAAAAGAAATCAGTAATTTCCTTAAAATGCATGAAAATGAAAACATAACAAATGAAAACCTATGGGTTGCAGCAAAAAAGTGCCAAGAGAGAAATTTATAGTCATAAATGCGTATATTCAAAAAAGAAGAATGAGCTAATCTAAAGAACCTAACTAAACACTGGAGGAACTATAAAAAGAACAACAAACTAATCCGAAAGAAAGCAGTAAGAAGGAAATAAAAATTACAGAATAGCTACATGAAATTGAGGGGAAAAAACTCATGAGAAAAAATTAACAAAACCGAAAGCTGGCTCTTTGAGAAGATTAATAAAATTAACAAATTGTTATCTAGACTAACAAAGAAAAAAGAGGGAAGATACAAATACATAAAATAAAAAATGAAGGAGTGGATATTACCTCTGATTCCACAGAAATAAGGAGTATCATATTAGGATGTTTGAAAAATTGTATGCCAATGAAATGGATAACTTAGATATAATGGGCAAATTTCTAGAAACACACAAGCAGCCTACATTGATGAAATAAGAAATTGAAGAACTTAACAGACAAAATATCAAGTAACAAGATTGAATTAGTCACCAAAAATCCCCCAAATAAGAAGAGCCCAGGACCAGATGGATTCACAGATGAATTCTCTCTATTGTTCCTGAAAGAAATATCACCAATCCTGCATAAACTCTTCCAAAAAATAGAAGTGGAGGAAACCTTGCCTAGCTCATTCAATAATGCTGACATCAACCTAATACCAAAGCATCATAAAGATGCCATAAGAAAGGAAAACTACAGACAAATCACTCTAATAAACCTGGTTGCTAAAATTCTCAACAAAATACTTATTAATCACATTCAACAACACATCAAAGAAATTTTACACCATGACCAAGAGGGTTTCATTTCTTGTATGCAAAGATGGTTCAACATAAGAAAATCAATCAATATAATACACCACATTAACAGATCAAAAGAATAAAAATCATGTGATTTTCTTTTTTGTTGCAGAAAAGCATTTGACAAAATACAGCCTTCTTTATTGATAAAACACTTCAAATGATATGAATAGAAGGAAACTTCCTCAACATGACAAAGGTATATATGAAAAAACCCATGCTAATATCATATTTCATGGTGGAATGCTAAAGGCTTTCCCTCTAAGATCTAGAAGAAGAGAAGGATGTTCATTGTCACTACACTTATTTATCATTATGTTAGAAGTACGTGCTGAAGCACTTAGGAAAAAAAAGAAATAAAAGGAATCCAAATTGGAAAGGAAGAAGTAAAAATTTCACTATTTGCAGATGACATAATCCTATACATAAAAAGCCCTGAGAAATCTGCAATAAAGCTTCTAGAGCTGATTAATAAGTTCAATAAAGTGGCAGGATATCAGATCAACATGCAGAAATCAGTAGCACTGACAACAATAATTAGCAATCTGAGGAGGAAATCAAGGAAAAAATCCATTTATAATAGCAACTACAAGGAAAATAATCCTAGGAATAAACTTAACTAAAGATGTAAAGGACTTGTAAACAGAAAACTACACAATATTTTTAAAGAAATCAAAGAAGGCCTAAATAAATGGGAGACTATTCAATGTTCATGGATGGGAAGACTAAACATCATTAAAATGTCTATCCTAACTCAAATTGATGTAAAGATTTAATGCAATCCCAGTAAAAATTACAAGAACATTTTTTTCACCAAATTCAAAAAGCTTATTAAGAAATTTATTTGGAAGATCAAGGGGCCCTAAGTAACTAATAATATATTGAAAAAGAAAAAAATGAAATTGGAGGAATCACACTAATGGACTTTAAAGCATATTACAAAGCTATAGTGGTCAAAACTGCATGGTTTGACATAAGGATAGAAATACTGACCAATGGAACAGAATTGACAGTCCTGATATAGATCCTCACATATGGTCAATTGATATTCAACAAGGCCATGAAGTCCACTGAACTGGGACTGAGTGGCCTGTTCAACAAATGGTGCTGGGAGAACTGGATATCCATAGCCAGAAGAATGACAGAGGATAACCATCTCACACCCTATACAGAAATTAACTCAATATGAATTAAAGACCTAAATATAAGAGCCATGACCATAAAGATCCTAGAAGATCATGTAGGGAAGCATTTATAAGACACTGTAGTACACCCAATGTGCAAACAACAAAAGATAAAATAAATAAATGGGACCTCCATAAAATTAAAAACTTTTGCACTTCAAAGGAGTTTCTCAGGAAACAAAAAGGCAGACTACTAATGGGAGCAAACATTTGGTAACCATTTATCTGGTAATGGACTAATATCCAGCTTATATAAAGAAATCCTACATCTTGACAATATAAAAGACAAA
Organism: Chaetophractus vellerosus; assembly: GCA_004027955.1. Taxonomy (NCBI): domain Eukaryota; kingdom Metazoa; phylum Chordata; class Mammalia; order Cingulata; family Chlamyphoridae; genus Chaetophractus; species Chaetophractus vellerosus. The sequence goes on from PVKH010011683.1 coordinate 8,841, forward strand.
CAATTCATTTAAAAATGTGAAAGATATTTGAGTAGACACTTCTACAAAGAAGAAATACAAATGGCTAAAAAGCACAAGAAAAGATACTCAACATCACTAGTTATTAGGGAAATGCAAATCAAAACTACAATGAAATCTATTCTAATGCATATTAGACTGATATCTATTAAAAAACAAAGAACTACAAGTATTGGAGAGGATTTTCAGGAAAGGGAACCAATTTCCACCATTGGTGGGGATTGTAGAATGGTGCAGCCATTGTGGAGGACAGTGTTGAGGTTCCTCAGGAACCTAACTAGAGAACTACCATATGATCTAGCAATCCCACTTCTGGGTATATACCCAGAAGAATTTAAAGCAGGGAAACAGACAGATATATTCACACCAATGTTCATAGCAGTGTTATGCACTATTGCCAAAAGTTGGAAGCATCCCAAGTGTCCATCCACAGGTGAATAGATAAGGAAATTATAGCATATATATACAATGGAATATTACACAGCTATAAGAAGGAATGCAGGATTAACACATAGAGACAGCATGGATAAATCTTGAAGACCTTAAGTTGAGTGAAGTAAGCCAGTCACTGAAGGACAAATATTACATGACTTCCCTTATATGATTCAAGCAAATTGTGCAGACTCACCGAGCTAGTCTGGAAGTAGGTTATCAGTTGACAGAAAGGGAGTAGAGGCTGTTGAGCTGATGCTCAATATGGGCAAAACCTATGATAAGGCAGAATGGTGTGGCTGGGCAGTGGATAAGGGTGATACTGATACAGTGATGTGGTAAGAGATGACAGTACTGGACTGTGAAGGGAGTGAAGTGGGGGAATTGGATTGGACTATCCATGGAACTTGGGGGAGGACTGGAGGAAGAAACATATGAACTGGGGGATTTGTATGTCTGTGGTTAAATCTACAAAGTTGGGCATGTTATTTAGGCAAATTTGGCAGGAGGTAGTTACTGGTACAGTGCTTCAGGGCTGTGGGGATATGTGGGATAGGGTGGACCTGGGGTATGCTTCTGTGGAATATGAAGGTGTTCATCCTGTCACATTGTGTTATCTCAGTGGGTAGTGACCAACACAATAAACAAGAAAATATTAAATTCTCATCCTAGGGAGTCCTATATTCTCAATTAGAGGTGCAAGAATCTCTTGAGAGCATAGACAGTGCCTAATAAAACAGCCCAGTATGTCAAGTCCTCAGTATTATTGCATCTAAGTATGACCCTTATATTTCAAAAATTGAAACTTAGTCTTTACCATAGTTTCTGAGGGGAGGAGGAGGGAAGAATAGAATAGATGGAAGATTGGGCATTTTTAGGGCTTTGGAAATGTTCTGCATTATCTTGCAATGAATGATACAGACCATTGTCAAAACCTATAAGATTATACAGTGTAAAATGCATACCATGGTTAGTAGCAATGATTTAATATTTGTACATCAATTTTAACAAATATACGATACTCATGTAAGAGTTTATTTATAGGGAGAGTGGGAAAGATGGAGGGTTTCGGTATATGGGAATCCACTATATTTTCGATGTGATTTTTGTAATCTAAAACTTTTTGGAAAATTAAGTGAAAAAAATAAGGCAGTGGGGAATCATAGAAGAAATTGTCAATATACATAAAAGATGCAGTGATGAAAAGCACAATAAAATCTTTTTTATTTTTGTGTTTAAGTATGTTTTCTTATTATTTTTATTTACTAAAACTTTTTGGTTTTGTTTTTGGGTAGGTGTTGGATTGCAGAAGTGTTACAACTGTGGCAAACCGTGTCAGGGGACGACCACTGGTGCATGGTGCCAGTATTTGGTGGACGTGTGGTGTTGGGTGCAACTGGGGCATGCCTCTATGGCATATGGATATGTTCACTTGGTCGTGGAGTGTTGTTTGGTGGGTGGAGACCCACACAATAACCAAAAGAATATGGTATTCCCATCCTGGGAAGACCTACCATATCCTCTAATAGAGCAGCAAGAACCCCCGAGTACATGGGCAGTGCCTAATGAAAGAGGAAGACAGATATGCCAGGCCCTTGATATTGATGGTTGTACTTATGTACATTGTACCTGTGAAATCAAAACTTAGCCTAGTATTATATATTGCCCAAATGTTAGCTCCTGAAAGCCTCCTTGTTGTTAAAATGTGGCCTCTCTCTAAGCCAAACTCAGCATATAAATGCTCTACCTATCTTCCAGTGTGGAACATGACTCCTGGGGCTGAGCTTCCCTGGCACCAAAGGATTATTACCAAGCACCAACTAGACATGCATTTGGAAAAAGACCATGAGGAAAAGGGATAAATATTAAATACAAATGGGATTTTTATGGCTAAGAGATTTCAAAGCAAGTGGGGAGGTCATTCCAGAATAAGGAGTCCGTGAGCTTGAATTGAAATTCAAAATTTCTTGCTGGGATGTGTTGGTGTGGGTGTGATATATTTATTGAATAATACACAGTATTGTGTGGACTTAGTAAGGGGTCTGTGAAACAAAAAAAAGGTTAAAAACACTTGCTGTAGAGGTTATGCTTATGCACATCTCACGAGGATATTACTGACTGCTAGAGTAAACAATTCCTCAAGGAAGGTTGCTCCTAAGGGCTCTGAAGACATCTAGACACTATAGGCATGGCAGACAATCTCAGGAATTCAGCACCCTGTCAGTGGGCTTTACCTAGGAATATATTATCCTCGATGTAACAGAGATAGACTCATTTACAATTTCCCTACACATGGCTTGCCTGCCCCTTACATTTGAATCTCTGTTTAGCACTATACTCATTAATATATGTCCCAGAGACTTAAATCTTCAGTTGTTCATATGGTGATTGAGCCCTCAGCAGAATTGCAACATCTACTTTACAGTTCATTGGACTTGACCAGGACAACTAACAAAAAGATGGTGACGGACAACGCCTATTCCACAAATCAGAGAGTATCAACATCAGCAAGCAAGAAAGTTCCACCCATCTTCTCCATGGGATCTAAGCTCCCTCTAAATCAGAAACAGAGTGGGTATCACCATCTCAGAATCCTCAAGATAGAGAAAAAAATAAGCATAAGAAGGGAATGCAAATTTGGACTTATTATTATTCTAGCAATGGAAGAATTTGTAACATTGATATAAAGGCAGTGACCACTTGAGGTTCTGAGGGGAGGGAGAGAGAAGAATTGGTAAAACATGGGGCATTTTTGGGACATTGGAATTGTCCTGCATGATATAGCAATAATGGATACAGGCCATTATACATTATGTCAAAATATAAAATTGTGTGGTACAAAATGTAAAGTATAATGTCAACTATAGATCATGGTTAATAGCACTGTTTCAATATGTGTTCATCAATTATAACAAATGTAACACACTAATGAAAGATGTTGTTAGTGGGGAAAATGAGGATGAGGAGGGAGTGGGGTTTGTGGGAACCGCCTTATATATTAGATTTAACATTTTATGTAATCTAAAGCTTCTTTCAAAATAAAATTAAAAAAAAGAAACCTCATGCAAATTTTGTTTACCTGAAGCCTGGGCCAAACCAGACAGTTTATACTAACAGTATGATTTATGTTAGATGCATTCCCTGGTTAAGATTATCCCGTGCTTGTTTTCACACATTATTGCTGGAAGGTTAAGCGCTATGTAATTGATTCCTCTGGATCCCATGCTTGTTCTCTCCTGAACTCAGTACTGCATGCCTTTATGGTAGATCATTTTAATCTGTATATTTTCATTGACTATAAGCATAACAGATTTGCTTAGTTCCATGTAACTTCTAGCAAATCATTGGACCTGAAGGTAATTGGGGGAACCCCGGGATACAGTGAATCCCCTTTCTCCAACCATAGGAGGCAAAAGAACTCTAAAAGTATGTCTCTTCCAACTGTTGAGAAGCATTAACTTTGGAAGAATTTCAAGAACCTGGTAAACATGCAGGACACATAAAGATATAGGAATTGATAATTGTGATACAATTTGTTTATAGGCATTGAGAGAGCAATATTGATAAGAAAAAAAGTGTTAATTCTGAAATACCCCCTTTTAGTAATGCACACCTATTTTGTCACTGATTTCCACATAGTTCTTATGAAGCAGGCATTCACAAACAAAATACATAAATTATAAACTTAATCATATTATTGATAGCTTTTGAAAAGAAGTACAAACAATGACTTTCACCTGGTAATGAAAAATGAATAACTATATAATTCTTGGAAAAGAATACCCCAAATATTTGTTTTGTCTATTTGTCTTGCATTTTTTAGGAGGCCCCGGGAACCAAACCCAGGACCTCTGATATAGGAGGGAGGTGCCTAATCGCTTGAGCCACCTCCACTCCCTAATACCCCAAATATTAAACTAGCATTTTACAATATACTAAAAATGGTGCATAAACGCTGTGAGCAAGTAGATCAAGATATGACTAGTTTCCAGGTTGTTTATCATTCATCTCATTCATCGGTGATTATACATAGAGTCAGAGATTTTGAAGTAGGTCCAGTAGAGAAGTAATGACTGTTTTTCTGTAAAAGTATCAGTGAAGGTGTTAATATGAGTTCTGTTATCCATATTATAAAAGGAATCCTCTCCCATCTCATAATCCAGAAAAATGCCAATCCATATGAGTTTCATTGTTTCCAGTGTAACAGGAGTGCACTGCCCAATTTGCCAACTGCTGAATTTGCTAATATCCATCCTTTGGCTTTGCTGATGGAATGGCACTTCCAGGGAAAGGGTATTTACAAAGTACATGCTTTTCTGTTATTTCATTGAGCACATTATTAGTATGGAAATATACTCTAAAACTCACATATTAATTTTCAATCAGTTTTTCTTGACTATCCTTCTCTTTCTTCATTAATCCATTTACTTAGTTATTAATCAGGCTATATGCACATTGTCACATGCTTCAACTAAAAAATCCTTTGAACTTTGCAACAGCCATTTTAGGTGGTAATTATTGCAAAGACTGGGCTGTGAGTGCCAGGCCACTAAGTAGCTGTGAGGTGCTGCTCTTGTCCTTTCTCATGTTTCATAAGGTTTTCAATTTTTTAATGAATATTTATAACCTTTTCCTATATGTTGCAATCCCATGCCTGCTTGCCTTGTGCATGTGGTGACATATAGAGATACAAATATATTCACACAGTATACATATACATGTATATATTTTAAATTTACCTTCATATGATTGTTTTTTTTGCCATGGAAAATCCTTCATTCTATAATGACTGGCCTATCTCTTTTACTTGCTTTCCTTAAGTCATACTTTTTTCTCCAAATTTATATAAATTTCTCCTCAAATATTATTAAAATTTTCTGATAATTTTCAATATTACTATAGTGATATATTTTTATTGAAAGTAAACACTTTACCCCATATAACACAGTTATATTCTCCCTGTAATCTTTATAACACTGTCCTTCTACTTCCACCTCAAGTTAACCACAGTTGAAAGTTACTATACATTCTTTCAGAGTTTCTTCTTATATAAATACAAATTTATTATTACTTCATTTGACAAAGCTGTACTTATAGTTTCTGTATAGATGCATAAGTAATTCTGAGCAGTGTTTTCCTTTAAAGAGAGAACAGAGAATGGCCATCAATGTTTCCTGTTGAAGTAGGTTCATATTGGAACCATGTGTGCATAATATTATTTATGAAAATTTCCAGCAAATCGATCTAGAATGTTGTCTATATATAATTTCTTTAAAATAGATATTTTATTGGGAATTAGAAGCAAATGATTATACTCTGACCTCAATACCAATCATCCACAATGAAGTCAGGCTCAAAATAGTTTATTTTACTATGTCTCCCAACAACTGTACCTCACTCCTTATCCCCAATACAAGATTTTTAAGGGGGTGTTTCATATTTAGAGCCTCTGGTATAATGACACATGTACAGGAATACTCAGCACATATGCATTGATTGAGTGAAGAAAGAATGGCTGTGCCAGAGACATTCCAAGAAGGTAATTTTTAACAAATGGATACTATGTACCTGGGGCCATGGATTGAGAACAAGGGTAAGCAGGGGATCTGTGAGATCAGTGGTTCTGCACCTACAATCTTTTCTTTTGAACTATATGCACAGCTTCACCAGTCTTACTCCCACCTCTCCTGAGAGCTTGCCTCTGCACTTTCTGCTCCCAGCACACACCTCCCTCCCAACTAAGGATCAGAGCAGAGGAATGAGAAATATTTTTGTTATGTGTTCTGTTGACTAAAATGTCCTGGAAGGTAATATAAGGGAGAAAGTGCCAAGGATAAAATCCAAGAGACTGCAGACATCTGAGGATGGGAAGAAGGAAAGCAAATATGAAACATACTGAGGGAAAAATGAAACTGCTCAATTAAGTTATGTAGCTGAGCACTCAGTTGAAAAGTGCTTACTGTACTTGGATACTATATCCTGAGCACTTTGAGTGTGATGGTGAGGATGATAGATTGTTTCTTGTGGACATGTGACAGAGAGATAAAAGAATGCTCTAAAAAGGACTTAGTACAGAAGATGCAACCAGAATGAATCAATTGGTCCTTTTAGTCAGTTTTCATCTCTGAGGGTTGAAAATTTTCTCCCCCACCCCCAGTCCCAGAAATGAACTGACTAAGGAGAATTAAAGCCACCCAAAGGATTACTAGCTAAAAGTGAGCCCAAAAAGTAGCTCTGATTTGTGGATTTAAAAACATGGAAAGGGAAATTTTCACCCATTGTCTATTCAGCCTTTAATATTGAATTTTTTTTCCAGGGAAAATTTCTTAATATATATATTAGGCATGTGGGGAAAAGGACCTGACAATCAGAAAATTTGAAAGATTATTTTGCATGTTCTTACTCCAACACACAATCCAGTAGCTTCAATTTTCATCCTAATTTTGAAGATTCTCAAGTCTATATTTCTAGTGCAGACTGTTCTCTCAAATTCTAAATCAGTTAGCCAACAGGTATCAATAAGTTCATTTTTCCCCATATACCTTTTATTCCCTTATATTCCTTTTTTTTTTAAAGTTAGTGACATGTCTCAACCACTTTCCTTCAAATCCACTTGAATCTTCCTAATTTAGGCCACTGGATCACTGTAAGGGTCTCCTACTTGTCCCATTGGTGTCCATTCTGCCCCTCATCCTGCCTGATGCTGTTCTCTAAGCTGCAGCTCAGGTGCTCTTTTCACAACATACATCTGATGATGTCAACTATTATTAATTGAATAATGCCCCCCACAAAGACATTTTCATGTCCTAACCCCTGGTCCTGAGGACCTGAACTCATTCGTAAGCAGAACTTCAAAGATCCTATTAGGATGAAGCCAAACTGAATCAGAGTGGGTCATTACCCAATATGACAGGAATCCTTATGTTCCAAATTGATTAAGTTGTGTTTTAAATTTGGATCTGGTTGGAGGTCAGGTGCAAGACAATGGGAAATCAAGGTTATAATCCTTGAGAAAAGATAGTTTTTGACTCACAGATCCCAGAGACAGTGGATACCATGATGTGTCACTAGGAAATGCAGTTGGCTCAGGTGACTCAAACAGTTGGTGGGGAGCATACTGGCAGAGCAAGTGGGATCCATCAGCTTCTGCTTTAGCTGTGGTACATTTAAGTCAATTTCCTGATATAGTCAAGGATTGGTTAGTTTAATGGAAACATGTGTTCCAATGGTCAGGGATTGGGGTCCAAGAGTAGTAGATCAGACGTGGGTTCTGGGGGATATATAGCCTAAGTATGGGTGGTAGACTAAGATGCAGGTTTGGTCTGAGGGGAGTTCATGCCCAAAGGCTGAAAGCTGCTTATTATTTGGACAAAGGTCAGTTTTGAGGCACATGGCTTGGTCAAAGTAAGATGGATGCCAAGGCAGCACACACAAAATTTGATGTTTAAAACACCTAATATGCAGAGGAAATTCAGACACAAGAATAGGAGTCAGGAGAGAGGAAACATTGCCATGTGACAATAGCAGAGGTTGAGTTATGGATTGCCAGAAACCTACATCCAGAATGCCACAGAAATCAGAGAAAGCATGGTGCTGGCAGCACTTTGATTGGACTGCTAGCCTCCAATACTGTGAGATAATAAATTTAGCTTTAAGCCAACCAGTCTTTGGTAGTTTTTAAAGCAGCCTGGACAAACTAAGACAACAGCCCTCTACTTAAAACACTTCCATCACTTTTACAGCTCTTAAGATTAAGACTCAATACCTAAAATTGTGTCATGGAGGAGGTGCTGTGGGAAAGGTAGTGAGGTAATGCTGAGTTCACAGAGAAAGACATAGCTATCATCACAGGGGAGTAATGTGGAGGGAAGAAGAAAGAGGTCAGGGACCTGGACACAAGACACTAACATAAGCCTCCGAAACCCAAGGACACTTGAACCCCAGTCTGGAGGTCTGTCCATATGGGAATCAGTAAATGTATTGTGAACAAGCATTCAGGATCTGTTAAAGACCATGATTTTCAATATGATTCTGCCTCACTTACCTCTCTACTCTGTACCCAACTCCAACAAATTTGTCAGCATTAAATAGCGACTAGATATGTCTTTTCAACAAAGTATTTTAATCAATACTTGAGTAATTACTAGTTAGTATCATTACTCTAGGTATGCACTTTTTCTCACACCCATGTAATTAAGCAATCGTACCCACTCCTCCTTTACCATTTTTAGAGGGAAAGCTCCAATCATTGATGTTGAGCGGCAGTTTCAATTCTTACCATCCATGTGTATGCATGATCTTTCTCTCTCATTTAAATGTATGTATGCATGTGTTTCTGTATTTATATACATATATA
>PVKH010011684.1:0-17631 GCA_004027955.1 Chaetophractus vellerosus
TTCAAATTCCAAATGACTCCTGAAAGTCACCTACATGTTGTTGTTGTTTTTAATTAGAGTTCACAGAAAAATCATGCAGAAAGTAGTTTCCATATCTTCCTTCACACATGCAGTTTCCTTATTATTAATACTTTGCACTACTGTGGTACTTTTAAATATTTGTTTCTCTTATGCCTGAGATGATAATGTGTTGAAGAATAGAGATAGCCAACTTCTTTTGTTATTCCTTTAGTTGACTATAAAATATAATCCTTCATTTGTACCATTAGAAGGATGGACCTACCTTACCATCTCAACCAATTTAAAATATCTTTATATATGATCAAAGTTCTTCCACTAGAATTCAGTATTCTAGGAATTTGTTCTAGGTACTGGCAGAACAATGAATTTTTCACCCAAGATGACTTTTCTTATTTTACAGCAGTGAGGAAATTGTGGTGATAATTAAAATTGGGAAATTGGAATATACTTTTTGACCAGAATTGGAAAACCAGCTTGAATTATCAGGGAATTAGCAAAGGAAAAACTGGCAGAGCCAAACTCTCATGTCTAGCTGTAGGTACAAAACTTGTTTAACATTTATATAATAAGTAAAACAATTCTAAAAGTTGAAAATTACAAGAAATCTGCAAAGTATATTACATTTGTTACCTTATTTAATCTCCATAACAATGCTATGATAAATCACATTACTCTCAAAAAACGCATAGCCTTCTTTCTGGTGAATTTAATTCTGGGCCTGGCATGAGGCATCAAGTACATATATACGACCTATATGAGACTATAAGTGAAATATGCCCAGATTCAATCTTATCAATATTTGATGACATTAGAGCCAAGCCCAGAGGAAAGTTAATTTGATTTTTAAAAGTAGGGAAACAAAACACAAGAAAAATATAACTGATTATAGCATGTATAAAATGTTTCCAAATTCCAAATACATTTGGTGGTTTTTCTATTTATAATGTTTGCACATAGCATATAGGGCATAAAGTTTCTCACATATAATATTGTCAACATAACACATATCATATATTAGTATATGATTATTTTTTCTATTTTCACTCTGCTTCATTTATGTGGATATGCACAAAATAACAGTGAAAACAACAAAGTGAGATCTGATTTTTTTTAAAATTTAAAGGAGAAATTCTATAATTCTATTTGGGCATAATGCTCAGCTGTTACTTGATAAAGCATGCTGAGATAATGGTTACATAAATATAATGTATTTATTATACAATGTTAGTTTTCCTCTCAGTAACCTAACATTTTTTTCCATTAGTTAATTTTTTCAAGAAAGGGTCAAAAACTTTGCAGGGAAGCCTTCTTGAATAAAAGAGTAAAATTATACTTTCTTCAACTCATGAACCATTTTTCCATTATAATCTTCCCCATGCAAGAAATGATATGCCTCACCATAGTAAGATATAGCTCATAAGAATTCATTATTCATCTAATTTCAGGTGGCTACAAACTGCTCTGGATCATGGAAAATAATGTCACAGAATTTATTCTTTTAGGACTTTCTCAGGAAAAGGAAGTAGAAGTTCTCTGTTTTTTGCTATTCTTACTTTGTTATATTGCAATTTTGACAGGAAATCTGCTCATCATGGTTTCTGTCACCTGCAGTCAACTTATTAACCAGCCTATGTATTTCTTCCTGAGTTACCTCTCATTCTCAGACCTTTGCTATACTTCCACTGTGACCCCCAAGCTCATCATGGACTTCCTGGCAGAAAAGAAGGCCATCTCCTATAATGGCTGCATGACACAGCTCTTTACTATGCACTTCTTTGGAGGTATTGAGATCTTCATCCTCACAGGAATGGCCTATGACCACTACGTGGCCATCTGCAGGCCCCTGCACTATGCCACCATCATGAGCCAGTGGAGGTGTAACATCATGATTGCTGCTTCCTGTGCTGGGGGATTCCTGCATTCCTTTAGCCAGTTTCTCCTCGCCATCTTCTTACCTTACTGTGGCCCCAATGAGATAGATCACTACTTCTGTGATGTGTATCCTTTGCTGAAACTGGCCTGTGCTGACACAAGCAGAATTGGTCTCTTGGTCATTGTTACTTCAGGTCTGATGAGCCTGGTGATTTTTGTCATCCTGTTGATTTCTTATGCTGTGATCTTATACACTCTCAGGTCCTACTCTGTGGAGAATCGCCGCAAAGCCCTTTCCACGTGCAGTTCCCATATCACTGTGGTGGTCCTTTTTTTTGCTCCTTTACTCTTCATTTACATTCGACCAGCTACTACTTTACCAGAAGATAAAGTTTTTGCTCTTTTTTATACTATCTTTGCCCCCATGCTCAACCCTCTGATATACACACTAAGAAATACAGAGATGAAGAACGCAATAAAGAAACTATGGTTAGCTATCATAGGAAAGAAAGGAAATAGAGTAAAAGATATACTTGATTCTCACCATTGAGCTTGTTGAATATGTCCCTTCTAACCTAAGATCTATGAAATGCATAAATCTTGTTTCTTATATCTGTCAACATGTATATGTGCAACACACAGTGTTGAGCAAAGGTTTACTCTTCCCAAGATTTATCCAGGGTTTTTCTCTGCTGTACTTTGTTTTATGACTTTCTTTTTTCTCTCTCTTCTGCCTTATCATTCCTTCAAATAATTAAGATATTTAGTAGCAGGCTATCTGGGGCATGTTTTAAGCCAAATCAACATTGAAAGCATATATAGACTATTCTTATGTACAATTATATTTGGAAAAAACCACCAAATAAGTTAAAAACTTAATTCCAATATTTTAATTATTTCACTGAGAGAAAATTTTAAAAGTTCTAATTCATAACCAATAACAATATTTATCAAAATTTTCACCATCTACTCTGATAAGTTTGTAACCAGTGGCATTCTGGAGTTTCTCACATGTCCAACACAATACACTCTTCAAGCTCCAGATAGAAATGGTTTCTTTTCTTCTAATTCACTTTCCATCCTAGATCTGTTCCTAAAAGAAAACAGCTTTATCTAATTCTAATACCATATAGTGTATTCATTAAGGGTAAGTGCTCTGAAATCAGAATCACTTGATTCAAAACCAGACTTGGTCACTGACTGTGTCCAAGGCAACTCTATGTCCAATACTTCACCTATAGCATACAGCTGATAATAATGGCACACCAATCACAAATTCATGAGATTTACATGGGCGGGGCTACCACTTTGCTTTTACACATAGACACAACTCAATAGGTATGAATCATTTTTAATGTCATGTTCCTGTATCAGGTGGAAGCAAATTTTTCTTTCAGTGGCCAAGCGCAAATTCAATGGGTCAAGTGAATATTTTCCCCCCTTTGCAGTATGAAACTTAAAGGCAGTTCACCACAAATGGTAATCATAAGTTACCCTAGAGGAAATTAGTTTCAAATCAGGAAAGGCTGGGAGCAAAATATGGCCACTGCATAATCGATTAAGATCTGGGAGGTCTTCAGAAATTCCAGCAACCTGAAATTGCTTGCATAAGAATTTCTTTTCAGTTTCGTATGCAAGTTACACTAAATAAAGATATGTTATTTTTGAGGTGTCCTAAGATGGGTGGATAATATAAACAGAAAAATAACATAGTGCTTCACCTCAGTTTAAACTGCCTAACATAAAACTGAAAGCATTATATTCTAAAAGTTCTTGAAATATACCTTACCATACTTTCTTAGTTGTTCTTTATCTAATTCTTCAGAGTTTTTTCAAAATTTCCTAGAAGTGCAGCTTGAGCAGTGTATGGCAGAGAAGAACCTCACAGGAAAACTGTGGAACATGGTTTTCTGGTTTACAGTAAGCAGGGTCTCTGGCAAGACCAAAAAGCCCTGAATTTCACCTGTTTCAGTAGCTCTGGCCTCCAATCCAGCCAAACATGATTATTGAAAAGCAAAACATCAAAAATTAATACAGATGTTTCCTTTATTTCTACTCCTGTAATAAAAATTTTAATCAGGAATTACTAAAACATCTGGGGCAGAAGATATTAGAAATAGCAATTATTAAGAAAGGAATTCCAACTTTAACTCCTTCATTTGTACACAAAATTTTGTCCTTCACACCTTTTCAAGGGCATCACTTCATTGCTTCTCCCCTCATCCTCTGCATAAGCAAACTTTATCTCTCTTTTAGATCATTGACATCAGCATAAAAACTGTGGGGAAATATAATGGGAGACTTTGAGATTTCCCATGTGCTTCCTTCCAGATTACCCACCTTGCATTGTCTTTGACTATGATATTTAGCAACTCTGTAGATATAAAGGTTAATCTGAAGAAAATGACAATAATGACAATAATGCCCATCAAGAGGCTGCAAAGAGGAATGCAATAGATTGTCATACTGTGAAAATTGGACAATTTTGCCAGTCTCACATCCTCTTGTAAATTCATTTCAGCATTCTTTACCAAGCTATGAATGTGATATTTGTGGGGTATTTTTTGAACTGTTCTAACTTTCCCCCTTACATGAGTTAAATGAATTCTTTTTTATGTGTTCATTTTATATTTGTGTGAGAATCATGATTATAATTTCTTTTCAAATGCATCCTTTTAACAAAATAAACTTGTATTTATCTTTTCAAAAACAAAACAAAAATCTTTTTTTGTTCATATTTTGGTTTCAATTTTCTTTCCCTTTTCTTATTTTTCTTCTTCCTATGGGCACTATATCTAATGTATCTCCCTCCGATTTTATTGAACCTTTTCAAATGAGGTTTTCACTTCGACCACTGCAATGAAGCTGCTCTTATCAAGGTCACCAAATACTTTTACATTGACATTTCCAGGATTTGACAGAGATGATCACTCTGTTTCCCTTAGATATTTTGACTTGGTTTGGGACCACCATACTCTCCTGATTGTCCTCCTTTTTTTAAAAAAAAACATACTTATTATTATTATTTTTTAAAGATACTTAGACTACATAAATGTTTAAAAAATACAGAGGACTCCCACATGCCCTGCTCGCTAGCCCCCCACATTTTCCCACATTAACATCATCTTTCATTAGTGTGGTACATTTGTTACAACTGATGAACACATTACACATTTTGGAGCATTGCCACTAAGCATGGATTATAGTTTACATTGTAGTTTACACTCTCTGCTGTACATTTTTATAAGTTATTACAAGATATAAAATGGCCTGTATCTATCATTGCAATGTCATTCAGGATAATTCCCAAGTCCTGAAAATGCCCCCAAATTATAGCTATTTTTCCCACTCCCCCCCATCAGAACCTCCAGTGGCCACTGCCTCCACATCAATGATGAAAGTTTTTCAATTGTTAAAATCACTGTAACTCTATAGTAGAATACCAGTAAGCCTACTCTAGTCCACCATTCATTCCCCAATCCTGAGGATTCTGGGATGGTGATGCCCACCCTGCCTCTAACTGAGAGAGGGCTTAGATAACATGGGGCAGATGGATGGGATGATCTTGCTTGCAGTTGCAGACTCTCTCTGTTCCTTGAATGGTCATTGTCAATCATCTCCTTGTTAGTTGTCCTGGGTGAGTCCAAAAACTGGGGAGTACATGTTGCAGCACTGTTGATATTCAGGGCCCAACTTGTACATGGACAGTCCAAAGACTTAAGTCTCTTGGACATACACCTACCAAGTATAGTACTACTTTAGGTTCAAATAGAAGGAGCAGAAACCATGTGTAGGGAAACCACAATTGAGTCCAACTTTGTCATGTCTAATTTAATTTTCCCAGCCCTTGATGGTCTCACTGAACTCTCTGTATTAGAGTTTCACAAGTTTCACATTGAACTCTCAATGAATTATTATAATAGCCTCAAATCTGTCCTATATTTGTACACCAGTGTTTGACTCTGTTCCTAGAGTAGTGGTTAGAATATAATAGATAATCAACAATTAGTTGTTGAATAAATAAATGTTTAAAAATATTGAGAAAAATCCCTAGTGATATAGAAAAGAGAGAGCCATATTAATGGAACCATATTATTTCCATGTATCACTTTTTATATATTCAGATAGATTCCTGGATTTCAAATTCTCTTTGAAGAAATTATTTATCCATTGCAAAATCAATGCTTTATTGAAATGTTTTCTGAGAAAACAAGCTCTCCTTGAGGATTCTTATTTTGCATACTATATGTTTCCAGCAGCCTACCCAGTATCTCTCCATTTCTATTACTTTCAAAACCCTGAGATTGCTTGTGCTGGCAGTTCCCCATTCTCCCTTGTAACTAGGTTAGTGGTTTAATGTTCTTGTATCAATGAAACCTAAACGGGAGTCTGTTGGGGAATTCTGTAAAAGTTTTACTTCCTGATAAACATTTTCATTCTTTTTTAATCTTTTTTTTCTTCTAAGTTGAAACATAAACATAAGAAGCCATTTTGCAACCATAAGGACAAACACTTCATGAAAAGCATGGTAGAACAAGGATCTAGGGGGTTAGCGTTCTGTCTCATTAACCTTAGATTCTGCTTGTTTTTTCTGGACATATTTTTATATTAAAAAGAAAATAACTCTCATTTGCATAAGTTCCTAAATTGTTTTCCAATGAGGGCTATCTCAACTAATAAAAACACATTTATTATCTTTTCTTGGGCATTATTCCTTCAACATAAACTTTAGGATTATATTATTAGAAACAAAAAGAAAATCAGGAATTTTAATGGGAACTGCATTTAATTCATATATTAATTCATGAAATTGTGGTTCTTATGATAGTAACTCCTCATTCACAACTTTGATATGTGGTTGTATTTGCCCATGCTCATTTTACAACTTTAAGCAAGGTCATGATTTTCTTCCTTTTGGCCCAAAGTTTATTTTATTAAAATTTATTTGTAATTGACTTTTGGTTTTTGTAATGCAATTCTTCATCTCTTTTTCTAGTTTTTTTTTCCTTCCTTGGTTAGATATCATTTATTTTATGTATATATATCTTAGATTTAGCTACCTGGCCTATTGTCTGAAAATTACACTTTTTAATCATATTTTTAAAGATTTTATAGGCTTACTCTCTATCCCCTTGTACAAATGAATAAAGTCTCATAGAATTTTAATGACCTCATTTAGTAAATAGCAGCAAAGTTTTCTTCTAACCCCAAATTCAGTGTATTTTCTCCCAAACCATACTCATCTATGGTTGATTTGACAAAGGATGCATCTGAAATGAACTGTTTCCAAGCGAAACATCTAATATTGTTATTATATTAAATTGATTATTTGTGGAACATATAAACATATATAAAATTCACCAGGAAAACTTCAACTTTAAGGAAAGAGACTACATGCTAAATTGGAATCAACGAAGGAGTTTATGAAACATGGTGAGGGGGTTAGTACATTAAGCTAGACATTATCTTTGAAGGATAAATTTACACATAATAGAAAATTTAGGCCACCTGTTGGGGGACGGACACTATTTCAGGCTCCATCCTGCCCTGAGTCCTTTCTCTTTCCTAACCATAAAGTCTCATAATAACAGCACCCAGCTTGGACTTCATGAGTATGATAAAGATATTTCATCTCAAAATTAGTAGCTCTTTGTCCCTCTGCAATTCATCACATATATCATGACAGATCAAAGTCTCTAAAATTTTGGTTCCTTTTGTTACATCCATGCTCAAAGAACAGCACTTGCTTCTATATCTATAGCAAGATTTCCTTAATCATTCAAGGTCTAAAACTCCTTTAACACTCTCTAAAATATTTCCAAATTTCTCATCATTGACATTTAATTAGAAAAGCCAGGAAATTGATTATTATTATAATTTTTATTTCTCCTAGTAGTTCTTCAGAGAGTGAGCAACAGCACCTTGTATTCTTCTTGCCATTCATAATTTAGCCTAACAGTCAGTGCATAGATTTTGGATTTAGACAAAAGACCCGGAAAGAGACAAAGCCATAAAATCTGGGGCAAGATAATAAACTTGCCTGATACTTTGTTTCTAGTCTTTTAATATGTGTATTTCTAATATCAATGTCCCAGAGTTGTGCATGTTAATTTACAAGACACATACATAGTGTGAAATAGGCTGTATCTTTTCTCTTTCTCTTTGCTTTCCTTACATTGATATGTATACATTTTATATATATAATATATATTTATCAGAAAATAATAAATAAAATTACAATGAAGATTTAAGATTAGTATAAAATGAAAGTTACTATAATTCATATCAAACTGATTATCATTATTTGAGACTGAAAGGAGAAACAATGGTAATGATAGTGAATATTTATTTGGTGCTTACCACCTCTTAGATGTTACTCTCAGCATTTTACATGATTTGACTCATACAATACTAACAAGGACCCAATTTTCTACTTAATAACCCTGTTTTGCAAATGAGGGACCCAGACATTTTTTACAATAAATGTAAATACTGATTATACACAGAGGTTATTTTAAGATATATTTCAATTCTTTTCTTACAATTTTGATATTGATAATATAGTTTTTACTACCAAATGATTCTTGGAATTATCCTAGGAACATTCTCCCTTTTATGTTGCAATCCAAGTTTTCTCACCCAAGAAATTTCTCTGAACACCAGCTTTGATGGTTTCTCTTATCTCTAGTACCAATTCTCAGAACCAATCTTATTTCTTTCCTCTTTTACTGTTCACATTATTCTCTCCTTCATCAATTAAATTTATTCTACATTAATTTCCAGGATGCTCTGATATTAAGATGTTCTAAACTTATGACATTCCATGGTCTTAATTGCCCATGCATATATATAATTTATAGAGCAGCAAAAGATGAAGAGTAATGAATTTCTACTCTAGTGCATCTCATTTATTTGTGCCTTTTATTCTTTTCATTTATATTTTTCTCTTTTGCCTAAAATGCATGTCACTCATTGTATTCCCCTTTCAATTTACTTTATTTTCTAATCAACCCCAATTTGTTACACTGAATAGTAATGTTAATATTTTTCTTCATGAATTTTCTAAAATCATAAAACAGTCTGCCTCATTTTAACATCTTCTGAAGGATATAGATCTAATCATTCATTGCATTTTACTTGAATAATGAGAAGTTATTAGTTAACACATTTGCAAATGATTGAAGGAAACAGGGAAATACACATCTCAAAGAAATTAAATCAGCATATTTATAGAGAAAAATATAATTTATATTACATATGAAAATGAAGTTTTTCTATTTGAAAGTAATATTTGTTCCTTATAGGTTTGTTGGAATTTTACTTACTAGGAGATGAACTCATTAAATAATTTCTTAATTCTGAATTAAAGATGGTATTCAGGGGCCGGCTCGATAGCCCAGTGGATAGGGTGTCGGCATACCACATGGGAGGCCCCAGGTTCGATTCCCGGGGACCTCTCCTAGCGGGCAGACCGCCTTGAGAATGGCAAGCCGCCATGGGCGGGCCGGAGCCGCTGTGGGCAGGGCAAGAAGCTGCCACGGACATGGCAAGAGCCGCCACGGGCAGGGCAGGTCACCCGCCGATGGAGCGCAGCCAGCCACCCGCGAACTGAAAGCCGGCCGTGATCGGATGCAGAGACTGCCTACAAGCGGGGAAAGCCGCGCCTGCGCAGTGTCCAATCTCGGCGCGCCCGCAGCGGGGGGAAGGGGAGATATGTAATAAAATAAATAAATCTTTAAAAAAAAATAATAAAGATGGTATTCAGTGTTTGAATACAGTCAGAGTAAATGTTTAACTGCACTGCTAAAGCTAATGAATTTTACCATGCATTAAGGCTATGTGGTATGTGAGTCTTGGTTTTAGGACTTCCCTGCTTTCTCTGCAGAGGGGAGTAGTCTCTAACAATTTTTGAAATTCAAATGAAATAAAATCATCATTGTCATTTATGTTGAATTTTTTTTTGTCTATCCAAAAGTTGTATATCTAATGTTTTACTTAATTTCCATGTGACATTTAAAGTGGTACATAATTTACCTGGGAAATTCTAACCCTTGGCTGCTTCTAAAAACAGAGAACTGGGTTTCCTAAGAAATGAAAACTGAGCCAAAGCTTATACTTTATAATTCAATGGTGAAATAAAATGAAAATAAGTCAATGAAGAACAGATATTATAACAGTGTGCATTTTTAAACTGCCTCCGTATGGTGTCAAGGACAAATGTTTTCTCCTTCTTGCTCTATTGTCTTCTGAGCCACTGTATAAACTACTGTGCTATCAGACAACCATTAGGAAGAAGAATATAGATAAATTTTCCATATTTCCATATATCAGAGTGCTCTCTTTAGGCCTTAACTGCCTTCACATCTGAATTGTACATGCAGGGCACTAGGCATGAGTACCTCACTTATGGTAACAAAGATATAATGAAAGCAAATGATGAGTTCTTGGGATTTGCAATGACTGTGGAGCCTGGATGGAAAGGTTGAAACAGATAAGCATAAAGATCATGATGTTGCCTGATTTCTGTTAATGGCACCAAAGCTGACATAAAGGCCTACTGCAACTTAAGGAATGCTATGAAAACCAGAGCTCTTCGCTTGGAGTTCTGATCTACAGAAGCCAAAAAGCACATCCTGTTGCAAATCAGACCTAGAATTTGGTTATGAGGGTAGCAGGGCTTTAGTTTTTAGACATTCTTATGTCAATAACAGAGCCCTGGAAAATGAGATGCTGAAATCTGGGATAGTAACCTTTAAGTTTGAGTCTGAGAACCTTGAATACCCAAATTCCCTGAAACCTCTGGGTGAACAGAATTATCCCCTTTCTCTGTTCTAGAAGAAAACAAATAGAAGTTGTGCAATAAATTTCAAGTAAATCTGTTTCCTTGAAAAATGTTGCTTATTTTCTTAAGATTCGATTTACTCCCATTATGCTTCGTTGCTTCTAGGCCAATAACAAGGGTCAGGACAAAGCACAAACTCCAGGGGAGAGTCCATATTTTTCAAGTCTAAAATCCCACACATTTCACTAGAGTAAATAAGGAATTGTCCTATTTCTGGCTATTGTGATTGATAATCAATGGATATTAGTGGGTAAGCAATATATATCTCAATTATTATGTCTTTCCTAAATTCAAAATAATTTTCTCATACATTAGATTATTGTTCCTCCATTTTCTTAAATTTAAGTTGATTTTCTCAAATTGCTCATTTGATTAATGTTTCTCAACTTCTAGAGTTCCACTTATATGTATATGTTTATTCTTCTCTTCAACTCTTATCTTACCCAAATTATCTTTATTTTTTAAACATTTGCCTTGGCTTCTAGGGGAATATCCCAGATGATTGCATAATTCACTATATTTAAGCAAATATCTGCCCTGCAAAACATCATTGAATTTATAATTTTAACTGTAAATATATATATTAAATAAAATTGTAATTATATGTGTGTTTGTGAGTATATATGTATCTATATCTGTAGCTATATCTATAATGTAAATCTATATCTATGCCTCTATCTATATCTACAGAAAGATTCAAAATAAAACAAACTCTTTTATACTACCAGACCAGTTACAAAATAGAACTTTGCCAGTACCTTTTGAGTGAATTGAAAGTTTCTTCCTCAAAGTAGTCCTTTCTTCTCTCTCAAAGGTAACTAATTCAAGAATTATATGTTAATGCGCTCTTGTTTATTTTCACATCAATAGCATTAATATATATATCTACATCCTGAAACAATATATTGTCTAATTTTACTTGTTTTTGATCTTGAATCTTCTATGAATGACTTCTTTCTTTTAAAATTATCATTTTGAGTATTATGCATCGGATGAATTTGTTTACTTCACTCATTTTTCTGTATTTTTTATGAAAAACATACAATTTATTTATCCATTCTTCTATTATTGAGGAGTTGCATTATCTGCCATTTATTTTCCTTTCTTCCTTTATTTTTATCATTGTTACTGTTACAAGGCTGCTCTGAACATTCTTGAATGTATCATTTGGTGGAAATCTGCAAAAGTATCTCATACATAAATAATTCTTGAATTACTGAGTCATAAGAAATGCATGCATTCAATTTAATATTTAATATCTCTTCATACAGATGGTAAAGTTAACACTTTCACAAGCAGTAAATGAGAATTTTCATTGTTTCATATCCTTGCTACCGTGTGGTCTTTAGAACTTTACCTGACTGATGAGGCTTAAATCTTTTTGCATTGTGATTTTAATATTTCCCTGATTACTAACCATCTTTTCAGATGATTACAGGCGATTTGGATTTTCTCTTCTGTAAAATGCCTGCTTTCAACTTTGACCATTTTTTCAAATGGGTTCTTTACTTTCTATCTCATTGGGGCTTGTTTATATATTTTGGATACTAATGATTCTAAGACATAAGCTTTATATATAATTTATTCCAGTTTAGGGATTTTTCCCACTTCTCTGTATAAAAGATTTTTAATAATCCAAGTTCTTAATTTGAAACAGTAAAATCTCCATGTTTTCTTTACAGTTATCTTTTTGTTGTTGTTAGGTCAGTAAAAATAGTAAAAAGAATTTATTGAGAAATGGGGGAAAAGAGCAGAGCTTGCTGAGAAGTGGAAGCAAAGGACGGAAATAGATCATTAGCAGCAACACAGACGATTCCTTCCTCCAGTCACCAGAAGTAACTGCTAGCCTGTCTTTTACTAATAGATTAGTTTTAACTATTTCAACTTTATACACATGGAGTAATAGAATATTTACTCTTTCTGTCTTCTTTTATTCAGCATTATGATAGTGAGATTTTGACATTTTTCCATATCATGGGGAACAATGGTTTCTTTATTGCACTGTTGTATTTTATGTATAAATATACCAAAGTCTATTTATTTGTTCTACATTTGGGTTATTACAAGTTTGGGGTTCTTCAAACAATGCTCTCAGGAGTTTTTCTCTTTTGGTGACTCTATGTAAACATTTCTGTTGAGTGTATACCTACAATTTGATTTCTAGGACATAGGAGTACAGTATGCTCAATTTTAGTCAATTATTTTCCTAATTGATAATTTGGTTGTATCATTTTTCACTCCATCGGTAATGCATATGATTTCTAATTCTCTAAATCCTTGCAAGCTTTTGATACATTTAGTCTATCCATCTGCTAGCTGATGCTTGAAAATCATCCAATGACTCAAGTGCAAGGCAACTCTGAATATCAGCCTCACTTATGCATACTTTTCTCTTCTCTAGTACCTTGGCTACTCCAACCTTGGCTACATTGTTGGCACTGTGATGCTTCGGAGAGTAATTCTACCTCCTAATGCATACCCCAGTTTTCCTGGATGTCCTTGTTAAAAGGTCTGGTCAGATGAAGTTATAACAGCAAAATCCATGAATTTATGGAATGCCTTATTCATCATCTTGTTATTAAGTCTGATTGAGTATCCTATTATATAGTAAAAGAAATGTGACAGTGCACACAATATCAAGGAATTCACTTTCCTTACCATGTACTCAGTACTCTGTAGTGACTTGTGTAACAGAATGGTGGAATAAATACCTTACCAAACTTTAAAGATAATATCTTGAAAATCTGGAGCTTAATTTTTAAGGAAAATTGACCAGTATATAATGCTGCTTCTTCCACAGCCAGAATAAACTGTTATGGGTATCAAGGAATGTAAGTGCAAGTAGCTCCTTTTACTACCTTACCAAAAACCCCATTTAGAAAATTTTTTTCTTCCTGTCTCACCATTTCTAGCTCAGCAAATTTGTAGGTCTTAGATATAAAGAGGTTATGCTTTCATTGGAGAACACAGCAGTGATTTTATTGATTTGGCAGTTGAAAATTCCACCTGGACATTTTGAACTCCTCATATCACTATTAAACCAACAGAAAAGAAGGGGCTGAGTTCATTGGTATTAATGACAAGGGGAAATTTTTAGGCTTCATCACAATGGGGGCACAGATGAACAATATCTTCAATTCATAGAAATCTCAAAAACGTCTTTTAAAGATTTCAAGAGAAATGGTAAAAGATAATGGAAAAATAAAGCTACCAATAACGTAAGCTATAAAGATTAACTAAAGTCATATGACCAATTACAGCAACAAGGACAGTTGTAGCAATTTATTTTTTGTTTCTTAGATTTACATATGCATATATGTGTGTGTATGTGCATCTCATTCAATAGAAACAGAAAATATTATTGTTTTATTAATGAATTCTAAAATGTATAGAAGAGTGTTCACAAATGCTTAGTAGCCAAAGGGATTAAATATTCCACTCATTT
Source organism: Chaetophractus vellerosus (assembly GCA_004027955.1). Classification (NCBI taxonomy): domain Eukaryota; kingdom Metazoa; phylum Chordata; class Mammalia; order Cingulata; family Chlamyphoridae; genus Chaetophractus; species Chaetophractus vellerosus. Next base: position 14,181 of record PVKH010011684.1, read on the forward strand.
ATCTATCTACTGGTCTCAGCTCAAAAATTTCACCTTTATAATCTTTTTATTGTGTACTGGGACACAGATTCTAAAAACTATATTTCTGTTCTACCAGATAGCATAATGTTAGTTTTTGCCAAAGTAGATGCAAGAGGAAAGAAAAAGATTTCCTTACACTGCCAAAATAAAATGTTAAAGTAAGGATAAGGAGGACTTGGTAAATGAATATGAAGAGAATGGAGGAACAAGGAACATGGGGAAATAAATCCAAATTGACCAACCATGAAGAGGTCTGGACAAATGCTAAATACTGCACATTGCATATCACTCCAGATGAATTTTCAGGCTTAGGTTGAAAAACTGCCTATCTCACAAGGCCTAGGGAGAAAATCCAAAATGCCCTTTCTGAAAACATTTGCAGCACCACACTTTCCTCAAGGCATTCTTCATCTCCCAATTTCTAAGAATGGAAATCAGAGGACTGAACATAGGAACAATGATGGTGTAGAAAACAGCAAATCCTTTATCTTATGGAAAAGTTATGGGTGGTCTAATATAAACAAAACAAACAGGCACAAAGAACAGAATCACAACTGTTACATGAGAACTGCAAGTGGAAAGAGCTTTGCTATGGTTTTGTGCAGGGTAAGCCCTGATGGTGTAAAATATCAGAAAATAAGATAACATCAAAATCACAAAAGTTACGAAAGCAACAATATCTGAATTGACTATTACCAAGAGACCAATTCTGTATGTATCAGAGCAGGCCATTTTCAGCAAAGGATACACATCACAGAAGGAGTGATCTATTTGATTTGGTGCCACAGAAGGGTAAGAAGATGGTGAGAAGAAACTGATCAGCTGGGTGTATAAATCCCCCAGCAAAACAAGCTACGATGATAGTGGGGCACCTCTGCTTGTTCATGATGATGGTGTGGTGCAGGGGTTTGCAGATGGCCACATAGCAGTTATAGGCCATCCCTGTGAGAATAAAGATCTTAATGTCTCCAAAGAAATATGTGGAAAAGAACTGTGCCATGCATTTATTATAGGAAATAGTCTTCCTTTCTGCTCCTAAGTCCATCAATAGTTTGGGCATCACTGAGAAAGTGAGACGTGAGACATAATTAAGGAAGAAATACATGGCCTGGTCAATTAACTGACTGCATGAAACAGAAATCAGTATGAGCAAGTTTCCCCTCCAAAAAGCAATGTAACAAAAATAAAAATAATACAAAACAGAATATTTCAATGTGCTTGTTTTGGCAAAGACCCAAGAGAATAAACACAGTGACATTATTCCTATTTTCCATGGTTCATTGCAGTGAAAATGCTTAACAGCACCCGAAAAGACAAAATTAATGAGTCAATGCCAAAAGCATTTATAGAGATATTTATAAAACACATGTCATAAACTTATATTTAATTGGTATAATTCCAGTGTTTCTGTAAATGAAAATCTGATACTAAACAAAAGTATCTTTTCTGAATAATGTCATGATGCCTTCCATAAATCTTTCAGAACATTATGTTCAGTCTTGACATTACTTGAAACTATTGAATACAATCAATTGTTAAAATCATTAAAAATATTATTAGGTGGCAGATATTTTCCAACTCCAATGAAATATATAATTAATTACATGGGGAGGGGTTAACTCTAGGTCCTTTAAAACTCAAAATTTGTTTAAGGTGCAAGTATAAGTTCTACAGTGCTTTTTAAAGATGTAGAAGCAAAGGTAAAGTTTTAATAGTGGTCATTAGTGGAATGTATATCTGATAATAGTTTTTGAACATGGTAGAAAATAAAATGAAAGATATATATAATGATACAATATATTTAATAAGTTGAATAAAAATCTATCTTTAGGAGGAAATGAAATTGGCTTGACTTTTTTAATCACTTTTTGATATTTTCCTTAGTGATTTGTGAGATTAAAATGTTGACACTTTACAAAAGGATTTAATTTATTTATTTAGCCATTATTATTTTGCAGTACTTAAAAGTGAAAATGTTAAGCTTAAGGTTTTTAAAATGTTTTATTAACCATAAAATATCAATGTCTGATGGCAAACAGATGACACAATTGTTTTTCACTATAAATTTTGACCACCAAACCACATCATTAATGCATTCATTAGTTTTATCATTAAAATTTGTGATATATTCTTCTGCCCTAATCTTGTAGCTGTCTTTTCATCAATTCATTTTTAAATTCCCTCCTCAAAACTCACTTTCACATTTTAACTTGGCATTGTCAACTTTAAAATAAAAAATTCTATTGCAACAAAGATGAAGCCTTAAAAATAATTCCAAATTAAAATTGTACAATCCAAATTATTTTTTTTATCTGATAGATAAACCTTTGGGAGTAAGACTTCTCAGTATAACTCCAATTTTGCTACGTAAATATTTCCTTACTTATTAGTGAAAAGACTATTTTTACTTTAAAGCAGTATTTAAAATACTGGTTGGGAAGACTTAAATTAATTGCTTATTGATTTGAATAGATATAAACAATAACATTATTTTAGTTATGTGCATGGGAAAAAAACAAACAGCTGTGATTTTCTTTCCCCATATTTCCTACCTCCCAAATTAAAATGAGAAATGGTAAGTAAATATCCAACCAAACTAGAAGAAATACATATTGCATTACAATAGAAAGAAATAACTTCTCACATGTATAATATAAACTACATTTTCTCTAAAAGTGTTAATTTTATTCTTTTTTAAATGGGTGTTTTTAGGTTTCCAAACTTTGTAAATATTTCAAATAATAACTTTCTATTATGGAAGTAAAACACTATGAGTCCTTTTTTCCATATCATTCAGCAGATTTCAAATGAATGAAATTTTTAAAATTTATTTTTGGGAAATTCATGAATTAAGTAATAAATTTTCAGAAAATTATGGTTTACATATGAAATTCAGCTTCTGAAGAAACTAAGGTTAGTAAAGTATCCAGGCAAAACCAAACAAGCATTCTGTCTGCATTTATTGCTACAAAGTTACTAACCCTACTAATTAAATTGTTCTGATGTTATAACAAATCAATTTTTATAAATAGGTATATGAAACCCATATTTCTGCAATTCCAAAGCTACAGATGATGCTTTATTTTGCTTCTTGGAATTCTTCCCTTTTGATTTCACTTTCCCCTTGAACTAATAATTCACCATATACAAAACTGTCACCTATTTTCTAGCTTCTTAATTGTAGATTGGAGAGGAATCCTACTTTCTCATCTTGACACTGCCATTGATTTTAGTTGTCAACTTTGCAAGTGACTTCATTTCCTTCAACAATGATCTCTTCACCAAAATGTAGAAACAATGTTTCTCCCTTCACCAAAACAGTGAGTGAGTTTTGAGTTTCAAATTTAAGATTAGATAAGGGAGACCTTTGAGAAGAATAAAGTACTATGTAAATGGATATACTATTTTGTTCAGTTTGTTGTTCATACAA
>PVKH010011685.1:0-17641 GCA_004027955.1 Chaetophractus vellerosus
TCTCCAAAATGAAGTTTGGATATATAAAATAAAACTAAATTTTCCAAGATCATACACATATATCAGAGCCAGTGTTTGAAAGCAGCTCTTTGAGGCTCACTGACTGCATACTAGAGCAAGTTCTTGACCTTTGAGTGGGGGCACTGGGGAGAAGACACTCTCCACCCTTCTCTCTTCCTCTATCTCTTTATTCTCCTTCCTGCCATTTACTTGTTATGTGTCCTGTACTCTTGGACCAAGAGTGTAGAGGGAAATACAATATTTTGCATTCAGCCACACCCGATTTCACATCTTACTCTAGCCTCAGTATCTTCATCAATGCAATGGGGTAAGAGCATGTGTCTCAACAGGTCAATAGTAGGCATAAAATATTGAGTTCACCCTCCTCTCTAAGCAAGGCTGAGAAATCTGTCTCTATCAGCCTTGCTGTGTCCTTTCTTCTGCATTCCATATTTATTTTGTACCATACAATAGTTTTCTCTCCACCCCTTCCTCATCCTCTCCTTCAAAATAGTCTCTATTAAAAATTATTTGGGGAATTGGATGTGGCTCAAGCGATTGGGTTCCTATCTACCATATGGGAGGTCCTGGGTTCGTTTCCTGGGGCCTCCTGGTGAAGGCGAGCTGTCCCACTCAGAGAGCTGACGTAACAAAAAAGAGAAATAAAGGAGAGACAACGAAAGACTTAAAGAAACAGGGAGCTGAGGTGGCTGAAGTGATTGAGTGCCTCTCTTCCACATCGGAGGTCCCAGGCTTGGTTCTCAGTGCCTCCTAAAGAGAAGACGAGAAGAGAAGACGAGAAGAGAAGACAAGCAGACAAAGAGAGCGCACAGAGAATGGACACTGAGATCAGACAGATAGTGCAAAACAACAAGGGAGGGGGATAAATAAATAAAAAATAAATCTTAAAAAAATTATTTGACATGCCTAACTTACTTAAAAACCAGTCATTAAGTTGATTACATTTATGACAAGAAGTTTATCTTATTGATCAGACAACCCATTCTAGCTTGGAATGCTTCTACTAGAAATATAATCACTTTAATTAACTGAAACATGAAAATTTAAAACTCTGTTTGACCAAGTTCTCTTCCGCTTTATATGCATGAAAACACTTAGAATGTCAAGCTAAGTACTAACTCTACTAGGCTAAATGACCCAGATTCCTTTGGTCACTGAACCTCAGAAAATCTGTGTTAGTTTTTACATTTTTATTATGAAAAATTTTGAAGAGACTTGAAACATAGTAAAAATAATATGATAAATCCCCACGTAGCTATCACCCAAAAGAACTGTTTCTTGCAGTTCAATAGTCTTCTTGGTTCTATCCTTCTGAATGTGCTCCTATTGGTCTACTTCAATTTAAAATCATGATTCATAATCCAAGTTTGTGTTTACGAGCAGAGATTAAACTGCATTTCTTCCACTTAAATGACTTTTATTAATGAGCACAAAATAAAATTACCTCTCCATAATGATATCATATTTTAAATTTTAATATCATTTACTCAGTGAGAAAAAGCTCTTCAAGCACCTAAGTACATTTTTTTACACATACTACTGCTAAGCCATTTATTTAGAATCCACTATTTTTTCTGATGAAGCTTGAATTAGATGCAAACCTTTTGATTTGAATGCCTATTCCAAAAGCCTGGTTTTATAGATAAGGAATTTTAGGTTCAGTGGAAAAGAGCAGTTTCCTTACCATTAACCAATGGCAAAAGGAGGCTAGACTATAGATCTTGTGATCCCCAGTTCAGTGACCTTTCCGTTAATTCAGGTGGGACTGACATTTTTTTAAAACAATGTAAATAAGGGAACACAAAGCATGTAATAAATAATAAATTTGAACCAGGATCCAGGAAGTAGGAAATGTGCATGTATATGGTTGCACAGAAACCATATATATGGTTGCATATACATGGTTGTGGTCGATTAAAGATGGCTGCAAATTCTTCACTGATTTTTCCATTGGAAGGGGCTGGACTTAGTGATGATGTTCTTTCTTTCTTTCTTTTTTTTTTTTAAGATTTATTTATTTTATTACATATCTCCCCTTCCCCCCACTGCGGCGACACGCTGAGAGTGGACACTGCGCAGGCGCGGCTTTCCCCGCTTGTGGGCGGTCTCTGCGTCCATTCACGGCCGGCTTTCAGTTCACAGGTGGCTGGCTATGCTCCATCCGCGGGCGACCTGCCCTGCCCGTGGCGACTCTTGCCATGTCCGTGGCAGCTTCTTGCCCTGCCCACGGCAGCTCTGGCCCGCCCATGGCGGCTTGCCATTCTCAAGGCGGTCTGCCCGCTAGGAGAGGTCCCCGGGAATCGAACCCAGGGCCTCCCATGTGGTATGCCGGCGCCCTATCCACTGGGCTATCAAGCCGGCCCATGTTCTTTCTTCTTTTCTCTCTATATAGATTTTTTTTTGTGTGTGTACAGTTTCATGAATGTTAACACATATATAGATTTATGTAGCTACCACAATAATTAGGATGCAGACTGATCCATCACCCAAAAAACTCCCTGGTGCTCTCCCCTTAATGTCCTAGTCCTCTGCCAACCCTGACCCTGACTGTCCATGGTCTGTTCTCCATCATTATAGTTTTGTGTTTTTGAAAACGTCATGTAAATGGAATCATATAAGATGTGACCTTTTCAGATTGGCTTCTTTCATGTAGCACTTTTTTTTTAATAATAAATTTTTTAGTTTTTAAAAAGATACTTAGATTACATAAATGTTATGGAGAAATTATAGGGATTCCCCTATGCCCCACCTCCCACACCTCCCACAACCTCCCACATAAACATCTTTCATTAGTGTGGCACATCACCTGCAATGGATATACACATCCTAGGGCTTTGCCACTAAGCATGGACCATAGTTCACATTGTAGACCACACTCTCTCCCACAGAGTTCTGCATGTTGTAGCTGATATAAAATGGCCTATATCTGTCATTGCAATGTCACTCAGGATAATTCCCAAGTCCCAAAAAAGCCCCTGTATTACAACTGCTTTTTCCTCTCCGTGCCCCCAAAGCATCCAGTGACCACTGGCTCCACATTAATGTTGTAATTTCTTCCATTGCTTGAATCACAATATGTCTATAACAGAATACCAGTAAGTCCACTTAAGTCCATAGCTCTTCCCCCAATCCTGAGGAGTATGGGATGGTGATGTCCACTCCACGTCCAAGTGAGAGGGGGCTTATACCCCATGGATAAGATGGATGGGATTATCCTGCCTGCAGCTTCAGGCTCTCTCCATTTCCTGGGATGGCCGTTGTCCATCATCATCTCCCCGCCAGGTGTCCTGGGTGAGTCCATTGAGCTGTAGAGTAGGAGTTGCAGCTCCACTGAGATTCTGGGCCCAGCTGGCACATGGACAGCCCAAAGACTGCAGTCTTTGGAAGTACACCTACAAACTCTGGCACCACGTGTAGGTTTGAATAGAAGGGACAGATGGACCATGCATGCAGCACCTTTTTGATACATCCAAGATGTTGTGTGTAGTAACAGTTCATTCCTTTATTATGGCTGAGTAGTAGTCCATCATATGATCTATCTGTTCAGCTGTGGAAAGATATTAGATTTTTTTTATCGGTTTTGGCCATTAGAAGAACATTTTTATAATTATTTGCATACAAGTTTTTGTGTGAACATACATTTTCTTTGCTCCAAGGCAGGGCTTGTTAAACTATAGCCCTTAGGTCAAACCTGGCCTCTGCTGCTTTTGTAGGTGCAGTTTAATTGGATCACAGCCATGCCTATTTGTTTAAGAATTATCTATGGCTGTATTTATACCATGATGACAGACTTGAGTAGTTGCAACAGAGACTCATGGCTCACAAACCTGAAATAGTTGCTGTTTGGTCCTTTATCCCTGATCTAGGGTATATACCAAGGGTGAGATTTCTCAGACAGTGGGTGTATGTTTACCTTTGCAGGGAACTATTGAATTAAAGTCTTGATGAGATAACACTACACACTTATTAGAATGGCTAAAGTAAAAAGTACTGGCAATACCAAGTTCTGACAAGGATGCAGAGGAAATGGAGTTCTTATTGGTGGCAGGGATTTGAAATAGTATTGCCACAACAAAAGTGAGAAAACAGTTGAATTGCTACAAAAACAGTTGAATTGGTACAAAATGTTGATCAAATAAATCAAAGTAGACAGAATTAAATGAAGAGGTATACATGTTCATTAATGGAAAAACTCAATATAGTAGAGATGTCAATTCACTCTGAACTCTTATATAGGTTTAACACAATTCATGTCAAAATTCTAGCAGGATTTATTGGCTATCCAGCTAGAAGATAATAAGAAATATCCTGATATCATTTACTACCATGAATTTCATGTGGCTTAAAGACAAATGCAAAGAAGAAAATCTATTAATAGGATATGAAATATGCATTTAGAGGTACAGGAGACCTACTTAACTAAGGTAGGGCACTCAAACTATAAAACTACATGGCTGCATACAAATAAATGAAAACATTTGCATCATAAATATTATCTAAACACACATTATTTAGTATTTAAAAAGATATTTATCGAGCTTTATCACTGTTTTGGTCAGCCACAGGAGTGCCTTTTGAAATATACCAAAGATTGGTCAGTCTTTACAAAGGGTATATATTTGGGGTAGAAGCTTACAGTTACCAGGCCACAAAGCATAAATTTCTTCCCTCACCAAAGTCCACGTGTTAGAGCAAGATGGCTGCCGACGTCTCCAGGGTTCAGGCTTTTGGATTCCTTTGTTCCCGGGGCTGCGTTTCTCTCCGGGCTTAGCTTCTGTTTCCTTCACGAGTTCAGCTGTAGACCATGAGGCTTTCTATGCTTTGCGTCTCTCCACAAGGCAGCTGTAAGGTATCGGCGATCGGCTCACTCCAACATCAGAACTGCTTCTCAAATCTCTTCTCTAAATCTCTGCTTCTCTAAATCTCTGCTCTCAATCTGCTTCTCTCAATCTGCTTCCTCTTGTCTAGCCTTTTATACTTGAGACCACGCCCACTGAGGGGTGGGGCTCAACGGCTCACTGACGTGGCAGTTAACGCCCTACTCATAACTTAATCATGCCCAGATGAACAGATTAGCTTACAAACATAATCTAATTTATATTTTTGGAATTCATAATTAAATCAAACTCAAACCATTACAATCACTTTTCTAGTTTGCTTCAAATATTGAATGAGAATAGAATGGTCGATGTTGAGGTCTTTCGCAACTTCTCGTGTAGTTGCAAGAGGATCAGCTTTGATGATTGCTCTCAACTGGTCGATGTCATCTTCTGATGGCCGGCCACCATGCTCCTTATCTTCAAGGCTCTCGTCTCCTTTGCAAAACTTCTTGAGCCACCACTGCACTGTATGTTCTTTAGCAGTTCCTGGCCAAATGCATTGTTGATGTTGCAGTTGTCTCTGCTGTTTTACGACCCATTTTGAACTCAGATAAAAAATTGCTCAAATTTTCTTTTTGTCTAACACCATTTCCATAGTCCAAAATTAACATAAAATAAAAAGCAAATAATGTCATTAGCCAAAAATATAAGATGAGAAATGCACACTAAAATGACGTATAGCATAACCACATTCATTTAAGAATGTATTCCAATATCAAATGGCGAAACGCAATTACTTTTGCACCAACCTAATAGCTTCTCTGCCAATGAAAAACCACAGTCTAGAGACACCTGGCTGACAGCCAGCATCTACCAACAGGCTTCTGAGTGGTGCCATCGTAGACATTTTAGTCCCAAATAAGCCATTGCGTGACTGTGAGCAACCCCAGACAAAAACTGGACCAGAACTGCCAGTTGAGTCCAGAGCAATTAGCTGGGCCTTACAATCATGACTAAATAAAAGCAAATGGAGACGGTGGTGTTGGGCTAGCTGGTTTGTTTTGCAGCAACAAATAACTTGTACAGTAATTGTTATGAGGAAATGGGGAGGCAAAAGCCTACAGCATATAGCATCAGCCTTGAGACCAAGCAGTAGGCAAAGGTTAGAAAATCATTGTTGTACCTTAGAAAATATCTAATCAACTTGTAGAACTGGTTAAAGAAATTTATAGGCTGAGTGTTGAAATGGTTGGCTGAAATGGGTTTCTAGCTGGGATGATTAGAAGGAGATAAGCGAAAGAAGGAACTGTTTATATTCCAAGAGAAATTTAGAGGAAACGTAGAGGACTGAAGACTTTCTGGGTTGAAAAAGTAAAAGTATTTCTTTTCAGTCCATCCATCAGGCAAAAGATTCTTAAACTAACAAGTAGACTCTAGATAAATTCTACATGACAAATAGGACTCTTTTTAAGATCTCAGAAAGATTAAGGTGGCGTTTAGTAGGACTTCTCATTATGAAAAAAAAGAATTCTATGAAACTTAAGGGTGATGGCCCTACAGCAGCTTGATGTAACTGAAGCAGGAAAATGACGATAATGAAGGAATTGTGGGGTTGGCTGTTTTTTAAAGGAGGTGAACATAATCACTGTTGATGTTGAACTTGTCACCTGCTGAAGTCACTATAAAGATATTATCTGCCTTTCCTCCCCTACTGACACTTAAGGGATGAGGAGTTATGTTCTATCTTCTTGAGGCAGCAGTATCTAAATATATTATTTGGAATTCTTCAGATAAGAAAACTTATCTGTTCTCCTCCATTAGTTATTTACCTATTTATTTTTTAAAGATTTATTTATTTTATTACATATCTCCCCTCCCCCCGACCGCGGCGACGCGCCGAGACCGGTCACCGCGCAGGTGCGGCTTTCCCCGCTTGTGGGCGGCTTCTGCTTCTATTCACGGCCAGCTCTGCTTCAGTTCACGGGTGGCTGGTTGCGCTCCATCCGCGGGCGACCTGCCCTGCCCATGGCGGCTTTTGCGCTGTCTGTGGCAGCTTTTTGCCCTGCCCACGGCGGCTCTGGCCTGCCCATGGCAGCTTGCCATTCTCAAGGCGGTCTGCCCGCTAGGAGAGGTCCCCGGGAACTGAACCCGGGGCCTCCCATGTGGTATGGCGGCGCCCTATCCACTGGGCTATCGAGCCAGTCCCCTCCATTAGTTATTTATTCAATAATTTATCCATTAAAACCTGTAAGTGCGCAAATATACTAACACAAACACACTCACACATTTATACTCTAGACTTTAGTAGAAAAAAAAGAGATTATAGGGTAGAAAGTTGGGAATTGAAGAGGTTAATTAGGGGGCAAGAGGTGAATTTCTGGCAGTATATAGTAAAGGACTGAGAACAGTGGTTATAAACCTGTGTTTTTGTATTTTAGAATTTGTTTGTGCACTATTAGAGCAAAGGGACTATGTCTCATTTATCATTGTATTCCCAGACTCTGGCATAGTAGAAGAAAAGATAAAAGAGAGAGAAGGAAGAAGGCAGAGAAAGAAATATTTTAAAAGATAAGGGAAAGTGAGGAAGGAGGGAAGGAAGGAAGGAAAGGAGAAAGGTAAAAAGGCAGAAAGAAAAGAATGGAGGAGGAAAAGTAGAAAGGGAAGGATTGAGTAAGGAGAGGAAAGAAACCTTCTGGAATAGGCATCTATAGTCTTTCTGAGGGTTTTACATACTGCTATTGGTTTGTTTTTTTTTCCAGGTAAAATAAAGTTATATTAATTACAGCAAAGATTTGCTATTTGCTTTAAAATTTGCCAAGTTATTAAATCCAAATGATCACTGTTTATATTTTGATAATAAATAATATGACAAATAAACTATCACCAGGCCTGAGCATGTTGGAAGAAAAGGAAAGACATCCACTGGGATATTTGCTATTTCAGCAATGCAGCACACATTTCCAGTGTTATGCTCGATTTCAGATCCCCAGGCGCATGGATGAGACCACACCGACAATGCAAAAGCAACAGGGACTTTTATTGGCTGACTGGAGTCAGGATCCAGGCTTCCCGACAGTGGGCAATGCCATGGACCCCGACCCACGGTCGTCACAGGGTTTATAAGCAGTAACCAAGGACAAGGGGAGCATATGCAGGTGTTCATAGCTGATAAGTCACAAAACTCCGAGAAGCTCTGGGTGGGAGGGTACTCACCCGATTCACTCGAAAAGCAATGACGCAAGTTCAAAGAAGCCTGGGATGGGAGGGGTTATCAGTGGCTCCAAGGACGGGAGCAGGCTTTCCGTGTTATCAGGAGGCACTGAGGAGCAGGCTTTTTTTTTCAGGTTATCTGGAAACCTACATTCTTGGAGGAGGGAGGGCTCTAGGAATTAACTACCGTCTTACTTAACTCTTTATTAACTGAAGTCTTACACCAGAAGATCTGAAATGATAGTCATTGTCCTTTGAGATAAACGATGATAACTGATTTATCAATTTCCCCCTTAACAGAGCAAAGAAATAGATAATAGTGAATTCACATTTAGAGTTCATATTTAGGCTTTATTACTATTGTTGTTTTAAGTTTACTTTTTGGATAGGGACTCATTTGGTAATATAAAACTAAATACAAGAAGGGAAGGACTTTTAAGTACGCTTAAGCCAACATTTAATAATTTCTATTAGACTTCAATCAAATCCTGAATCAGCTTTCCAATGCTTATTCCACTGTGCCCTGAGGTTCCAACTGACCAGTGATAATATTCCTGCTAAACGGTTGTAGATAACACAGCAGTGTTTGGTGACATGGATTTAGAGATGGATACAATGTGACCAGTCTGCTTAATTTCTCTGAGGATGCAATCTTGATAGGAGACCCAGAATAAAAAAAGTCACTTTTTATTCAAAAAGCATCACAAAATTCTTCCAGCAAATACACACGTTTAGAAGGAGCGCTGTAGTGTAAAATTAATTTTATCCTTTTTTATAGCAATCTATTTAATAATACTTTCCCTGATATATGGAGTCTGTCATACTGAGCTGGGTGATTTGAAATGGAGCCCTTCCCACCTAAACACACACACACACACACATTATGATTAGAAGTTATACCTTGGAAGTTCTTTGTCTTAAAATAAATCGCTATTCTTCTATTCTTTCTAAATTGCAAAGTACCTACAATATGTCAGACATTTAGCTTTTCTTAATTTGTACTAGGTCCTCTTTTTAAAACTGGTATCTTTGTCATTCTAATCCACGGCTTTCTCAACTAAAGCATAACCTTTTCTTCATTTTATGTAGCTTTCTTACGCCTCTGAGCATTTCGCATTTAAATAAAGTTACCCTAATCTATGTGTAGACAAAAGTGACAATACATTTAATTCTGTCATTATATGGCCCCCTCAGAGATCTTTCTCTCCCATCTTTACTTTCCTTCCTGGACAGATATACATCTGAAATCTCACCATTGAATTCAGATCTTTCTTCAGGTTACATCCAGAATGATTGTAAATATAAATTATTTCCTGGAAAGGACACACACCAAGTCACTTTTTTTTTTTCTTTAGCAGGAAAGGAAGCAGCGTATTTGCGGTTGGGACAATATGACATTATTTGATGTTTAATGGTTCACTAATCCTAATAACACAATTCAGGTTATACATTATCTCTATTTTACCAACAAAGCGCCTGAGGGTCAGAGAAGGTCTGTAACGTGTTAAAATCTGCACATTTAGTAGGTAAGGGAGCCAGAATTCTAACCCTTTGGCAGAATCTTAACACAATACTTAGCTACTTCAAAATTGATCATGTGTAAAGACTTTCAGTGGTCCCCTGTGGCTCACAGGATAGACTTCAAATTCCTTATCATGACATGGATCCTTGATTGTGTCCTTCCTCTCCTTCCTACTCCTCTAGCATCATTTCTCACCATCTAACTCTCCTCACTACATTTCAAATCTAATATCACAGCCAGGCTTGATAGAGAAATGTGCCAGTCGAATTGAAGTTAAATTTCTCAAAAACTAACAGACAATTAACTTTGTCCTTTGGAATGTAAGGAATAATATCGGATGGAAACTCAGGTCTATAATAAGGAATAAAGAGCAGCAGAAATGGGAAATATGTAACTAGGAAGGATGAGCTTGTGTTCTCTCTTTATTACTTTAACAGATAACTGTTTAAAGCAAAAATAGCAACGCTGTGTTGTAGGGAAGTAATGTATTTGTCAATAAATACATGAGGAAGTAAAATATATGACAAACATTGCACAAATATCTATATAGAATATGGAAATTACGGTCGTGGAGTTCAAATATCATAGGTGAGTGATGCAATATTAACTCTAACTACACTAGGTTAATGATGTCTATTTTAATGACTAGGGCAACCAATATAAAAATATAAGGAGGCATAGTTAAAGTCAATAGGGAATGAATGGTATATAGATAAGAAGTCAGCACACATTCTCTGTTTTATTTTCTTTTTGTTCTCTTTTTTCTTTGCTTTACCTGCCATCATTTTGTTAAATTGAGTTGAAATCCACATAACTTAAAATTATCCATTTTAAAGTTTACAATTCAGTAGGAATTGTTACATTCATGATGTTATGCAATAATCATCTCTATCTAATTTCAAAACATTTTCATCACTCCCAAAGGAGACCCTGTATATGGTAAGAAGTCACTCCCCATTCTCCCCAACACATAGCCCCTGGAAACCACTACTTTGTTTTCTGTCTCTATTGATTTGTCTATATTAATTTCATCTAAATAGATTCATATAATACATGACTTTTTGTAACTGATTTCTTTCATTTACCATAATGTTTTTGAGGTTCATCTATATCACGTTTTTTTTCATTACTTTTTATGGGTGAATGATATTTCATTGTATGAATACACCAAATTTTTTGTTTACCCATTTATCCATTGATAGCCAGTTGGCTTGCTTTCTTCTTTTGGATATTGTGAATATTGTTTTTATGAGCATTTGTGTATAAGTATTTGTTTTGAATACTGGTTTTCAATTATTTGGGGTATATTCCTAGGAGTAGAATTGAAGGGACATATGATAATTCTATGTTTAACTCTTTGAGGAATCACTAAATTGATTTCCACAGTGGCTAAGCCATTTTATATCCTCAGTAGCAAAGTACAGGTATTCTAATTTCACCATACCCCTGCCAATGCTTACTATTTTCCTTTTTTAACTCCTAATTATAGACATTCTATTGGGTGTGAAGCAGAATCTCATTGTGACTTTGATTTCCATTTTTCTAATGACTAATCATGTTGAGCATCTTTTCATGTACTTGTTGGCGATTTGTGTATCTTCTTTGGAGAAATATCAAAGTATTATGCCTATTTTTAAATTGGGTTGTTTGTCTTTTTGTTTTTGACTTGTGAGAGATTTTTATATATTCTGGATATTTGATCTTACCAGATATACGATTTTCCAATATTTTATCCCATTGGTGGTTTGTCCTAACTTTCCTCATAATGTCCGTTGATGCACAAATGTTTTTAATTTTGTTGAAGTACAATTTATCCATATTTTTATTTTGTTGCTTGTGCTTTTGATTTCACTTCTAAGAATCCACTGCCAAAGCTAAGGTCATTAAGCTTTACTCCTGTATTTTCTTCTAAGAGTTTTCTAGTTTTAATTCTTACACTTAGACCTTAGGTTAATTTTAAGTCAATTTTTGAATGCAGTGTAAAATAGAAATTTAACTTCATTTTGCATGTGAATATACAGTTGTCTCAACACCATTGTTAGATTATTCTTTCCCCATTGAGGGCCTTGGCTCCCTTGCAGAAACTCAAATGATCAGAGATGCTTAGGTTTATTTCTGAACTCTCAATTTTAGTCCATTGTTATAGACAAATGACGATATTTGATGTTTAATGGCCCTCAGGCCAGTACCACACTGTTTGGATTATTCTAATTTTGTTGTCAGATTTGACATGGGGAAATGAATCCTCCAACTTTGTTCTTCTTCTACAATATTATTTTTGCTGTTTAGGGTTCCTTAAAATTCCATACGAATTTCAGGATTGGCTTCTTAATATCTTTTAAAAAAGGCCATTTGGATTTTGATATAGATTGTACTGAATCTGCAATTAATTTTGGGAATTGTGCCATCTTAACAATATTAAGATATTAAGTATTTAATACTAATTGAAAATATTGAGATGTTATATCCTATGAATATAGGATGTCTTTATTTTTATTTATATCTTCTTAATTTCTTCCAGGAATGATTTCTAGATTTCAGTACACAAGTTTCATAACTCCCTGGCTAAGTTTATTCTAAAGTATTTTGCTCTTTTTGATACTCTTATAAATACTATTGTTTTCTTAACTTCTTTTTGAAAGGTTATTGCTAGTGTATAGAAATACAACTGATGTGAATTGCTCTCGTGTGCTGCAACTTTCCTGGATTCAATATTTTAGCTCTAATAATTTTTTGTGTATTCATTAATAGTTTCTCGGTGTACATATATGAGATTATGTTGTCTTTGAAAAGAGATACATTTACTTCCTCCTTTTCAATTTGGATGCCTTTACTTCTTTTTCTGACATAATTATTCTGGCAAGAACTTCTAGTACAACGTTGAATAGCAGTGGTGGCAGTGTTCTTGTACTGTTCTTGATCTTAAGAGGAAAGCTTTCAGTCTTTCACTGTTGAGTATATTAGTTCTAAGAATATAAACAATACTTAGTTAATTAATATAAGAAAAAAAGAGATGGATAAAGGAATTTTTAAAAAGGCAGATGGGAAAATTGGAAAACAGATGGTGTCTTCATTTCCTAGGGCTGCTATAACAAAGTATGACAAACTACATGACTTGAAACAACATAACTTTACAGTTATGGAGACCAGAAGTCTGAAAACATGATGTTGGCAGGTCCATGATCCCCCTGAACCTTGTAGGGGAGAATCCATTCTTTCTTCTTCCAGCACCGGGTGTTTTCCAACAGTTCTTGGTGCTCCTCGGTTTGTAGATGCCTCTCTCCAATCTCTGCCTCCTCCAGCACATCACTTTCTCTGCAGTGTTCATCTCTCTTCTCTCCTTGTAAGGACATCAGTGATATTAGATTAAGTGCCCACCCTACTCCAGTCTGATTTCTTCTTAACTAATTCTATCTGCAATGAACCTAATTCCAAATAAATTTCATTCTGAGGTACTGGGCTTTAAGACGTCAACATGTTTTCTTGGGGTGCAAAATTCAATCCATAAGAGATTGGAATAAACATACACATGAAATCAATCATTCCAATAATAATATTGGAGGAAACTTTCCACATG
Organism: Chaetophractus vellerosus; assembly: GCA_004027955.1. Taxonomy (NCBI): domain Eukaryota; kingdom Metazoa; phylum Chordata; class Mammalia; order Cingulata; family Chlamyphoridae; genus Chaetophractus; species Chaetophractus vellerosus. The sequence goes on from PVKH010011685.1 coordinate 13,151, forward strand.
AATGACAGAGAACGTTGGACTAGTTAATTAAAGGAATCATCTCAATAAATGCAGAAAAACTTTTTTTAAAAAACTGGACATTTATTTCTGTTAAAAATTCTCAAAAAACAAGGAAAAGAATGGAATTTCTTCAATCTGTTAGGTGTAATCTATTACAAAACTTCATACTTGATGAAAATATCATAAAAGCAACATACTTCATAAAAACATCATAGTTAATGATACCTTCATACTTAGAAAATCATGCTTCATAATATATCATTTAATGAAAATGATACTTAATGAAGGCCAAATCATATTTAGCATAAAAATTTAAATATTTCAGCCCCCAGATCAATTATAGGTCAATAAAGCAAAGATGCCTGGTCTCATCACTTACATTCAACATTGTATTGGAGTCTTAGCCACTGTAATATGGCAAGATAAGGAAGTTAAAGCCGTACAGATTACAAAGTAGAAGCAAAACTGTTTCATTTGCAAATGGCATAATTTTCAATATAGAAAATCTTTGAAACATGCAGATAAATATACTAAAATTAATAAGGGAATATAGAAATATTGTAGTATACAAGGTCAATATAAAATATCAGTTTTATTTCTTTCTTTCTCTGGACAATAGCATCAAATTAGGTAGGTGAAATTTTTAAAAACTCAATGCTTTTCACAATGACATCAAACATCCACAAAATTACAAAAAGAGGTCTGAGATTTTTCATGGAAAAACTACAAAACATTATTGAGTGAAATTAAAGAAGACCAAAATAAATTCGAGATACAGTATATTCATGGATTGGAAGACTCAATATTGTTGCACTGTAAATTATCCTGACGTATATACTACGGTTTTGAAACAACCCCAATCGGAAACAGAGCTGACATTTTGTAGATTTTGACAAACTGATTCTAAAATCCATAGGAAAATTCAAAGAACATGGAAGATGCAAAGGCATTTTTTAATCATGATGGGTGTTTAGATATTTTACTAAATACTTTTATTCATCTATAGAAAGGATTACATGCATTTTCCTTTTTTCCTTTAAAGGGTTGAAATACATTGGTTATATAGTGATTATAGTATATATTATATTTATAATTGAATATATAATAAAAATATATTATATATTATATGTATCCAGTATATTCAATTGAGAAATGTAAAATTAAAAATATATTATATATTATGCATTAAATATATACTATTCAACAGTTGCATATAAAATATTAAATAATGCTGCAGTATAATCATTATACAATCAGTGTAACTCAGACCTTTAAAGGAAAAAAGGAAACTATATGCAATAATTTCCATGTATATATCTATAATATGATTATATTACAACAAATTAAGTCTGCATCCCTACATCTTTGGAATAAATCCACATTGTTCATCATATATTATTCTTTTCACATATTGCTGCACTTTTTTTTGGAATTTTTGTGTCTAAGTTTTTGAGTGATATTGGCTTAAAATATACTTTCCTGTAATGGACTTGTCAAGATATACTATTAAGAATGTGCTGACCTCTATTATCTGGAAAAATTTGCATGAGATTAATATTTTTCCTGCTTAAATATGCAATGGAATTCACTGGTGAAGACAAAACGGCCTGGGGTTTTCTTTGAAGGGAAATTTTAATTACAGATTTCTTTAATAGATACAAGATCATTCTGATTTTCCATCTGTTTTTACTTCAAGTTTGATAGCTTTATTTTTCTATGAATCTATTTATTTCCACTAGTTTCAAAATTTCTAGTACAAGTGTTTATAACATCTGAATATGAGAGAGGGAGACTGGTATATAGATATATTTCAAAATTGTCAATCTAGGTTTTTGCTTAGATCTCTCTGGATAATTTTTAACGTATTTTCTACTGAAATGTAACATACATCTGGAAATGTACATGAATCATGTGTATAGGTCAATAAGTATTTCAAAATGAAGATACCTTTGTAAGCAGAAACCAGGCATGAACTTGGAGGGTCATAGAGTTTTTGTGTTTATCCAATATTTGTAAATTTTAACAAATAGGTTTGTAAGGGGGTTATCCTTATCTATATTCCCATCTTATAGGAATATATTTCTATATTAGCAGAAAATATGAGTTTCTACAGCTCCCCATCCTCATCAAAAGTTGATATAATTTATTTAAATAGTATTAGCCATCCTGGTGAGTTTTTATTATATCTCTTTGTAGATTTAAGTTTTATTTCCCTGATTTTTAGTTATATAAAACATTCTTTCTTTTACTTATTGGCCTTTGGATATGTTCTACTGTGAAATTCCTGCTCAAATAATTTGCTCATATTTCTACTGGATAATCTTTCCTTATTTTATTATTTTGTAGGACTTAATACATTCTAGATATGAACTTTATATCATTTATGCATGTTTCAATACATTTTCCTATTCTATGGCTTGTCTTTTCATTTTCCTAATGGTGTTTTTTCATCAGCAGAAGTTCCTTATTTTAATGAAGTATAATTTATCAATGTTTTCCTTTAGGATTAATGATTTTTATGTCTTGTTAAAGAAATCTCTTACTCGCCCAACGACATGAAGCTATTATCCTATGTTATCTTGTAGACAATGCATTGTTTCCTTTAACAATGTACAATCCTTCTGGAATTGATTTATATGTAGGGCATGAGGTAGATTCTCAACATACTTTAGTATAGATGTGCAATATCCTCAGTAACATTTATTGAAAAGACTACATATTTAAGCATTTTAAATATCTCTTGATATTAATTTTTATAGTTCCTATGCAGAGGAGTTGCACATCTTTCATTTGATTTATTCCTAGGCATCTGATGCTATTTACACTAACTTAAATATTCTTATGGTTAAATCCCAGTTTCCATTTGTTTGTTGCTGATGTATAAATATGTAATTGACATTTAGTCAAGAAAAGTTCTAAATTCATTTATTATTTTAAATAATACTCATCTATATTCTTGTATTTGTATTTATGCAACCATTTACTGTTTAAATTGGACAGTTTTATTTCCCCATTCCTTTTTAAATAGCTACAATTCCCCAAAAATAATAATTAATAGAACTTGAGGTAGCATATATTTTCAACTCTTTTCTAAACTCAGAGAGAAGTAGGATGTTTACTGTAGTTGTTTTTACACAGTACCAAATTTAAGGAAGTTTTATTCCAGTTTGCTAAGTTTTTTACCCCTACTTTATTTTGCTTTATTGAATGTGTTTTTGTACCCATTGACTTCAACATATTTTTTCCTTTATTTTATTATGGTCTTGAATTGCATGATTTAAATTAACTTTTTCTTATTGAAATATACAATAAATAAAGAAATGGGCACAAGTCATAAATGTACAGCTTGATTAATTTTCCATTCTTTTACATAATTTTATTTCTACCTGTGTTTTCTTTTCTATTAGAAATACACCTAGAAGTGGAGTTAGGATCATAAGGTATACAAAATTTTAGTAGATACTGACAAACATGTTTCCAAAGAAATTGTACCAAAATGTATACTGTCATCAACAGGATATGGGAATTCAATTGCCATAGTCTTACAGTTTGTAGTGTCAGTCTTCTTAACTTTAACCATTCTGGTGATGATAAAGTCAAATATCTCTATTTCTCTATATTGTACCCATTGACTCAACATTATTTATTAAAAGCATTTCCTTATTAAATACAGTGTTACCTTTGTTATAAATCAAGTGACAACACAGTTATGAGTCTATTTCTGGACTTTATTCTTTTCCATTTGTCTCTTTGTCTACACTCACAATGCCACATTGACTTAACAATTACATAATTGTTAATTACAAAATCTATACAATCGCATATTTTAATATATGTATTCTATAATATTAATATTATATACCTATATAGTATTCACACACAAATTTTGTTCTTTTTTTTTCTTTGCCAAGTTTGTCTTTGTACTTTCACTCTCTTGTTTTCCACAAAAGTTTAAAATCATCTTTGCAGTGTTTACAGAAACCTTACTTGGTCATTAAGTGGAATTGCATTTAATAAATATATCAGTTTGGGGAGAACTGACATCAATGCAATATTGACTCTTTCTATCTATAATCATGACTTATTCTTCTATTTAATTAGATATTAAAGATTTATCTAAATAATGTTTTATAGACTTCTAGGTAGACTCTTGGTCATATCTCAGTAGATATATTAGATCTATTCTTAGATACCTGATATGTGTGGATATTGCTCCAAATATGATCTATTAAGTCTCTTTTTCCATTATATTTGTTAAATTTATTTATTAATTCTAATTTTTACATTATACTGGAATTTCTAAGGACTCAATCATGTCATTTGAGAATAATAACAGTTTTTATTTTAATCAGATCCCAAAAAGAACTAGTGTGGAATTTTATCAAATTGTTTTCTTACATTATAGTGTGTTACTATTTTGACTATCATAGTTTTCAAACTCCTTTCTTTCTGTTAATGTAATAGAAGACAATGATTTTTGAATATTTATTT